>CM036765.1:6910101-7001481 GCA_020796225.1 Arion vulgaris
TCAATATACCCAATCGTGACAGTAGATGACAAGGTGCTTTCTGATACTGATGTTGCAAATGTCACCAACTTCATGCCTGAGAAGATCGAGGACTATTTGAATTGTTTTCTTTTTAAAGATCAATTCACCATCTCTCCGGTAGTTATGGTATGTATCTGATCATTGGATGTCAATTCATCATCTCTCTGGTAGTTATGGTATGTATCTGGTCATTGGATGTCAATTCATCATCTCTCTGGTAGTTATGGTATGTATCTGATCATTGGATGTCAATTCATCATCTCTCCGGTAGTTATGGTATGTATCTGATCATTGGATGTCAATTCATCATCTCTCCGGTAGTTATGGTATGTATCTGATCATTGGATGCCAATACATCATCTCTCCGGTAGTTATGGTATGTATCTGATCATTGGATGCCAATACATCATCTCTCCGGTAGTTATGGTATGTATCTGATCATTGGATGCCAATACATCATCTCTCTGGTAGTTAAGGTATGTATCTGGTCATTGGATGTCAATTCATCATCTCTCCGGTAGTTATGGTATGTATCTGATCATTGGATGTCAATACATCATCTCTCTGGTAGTTATGGTATGTATCTGGTCATTGGATGTCAATTCATCATCTCTCTGGTAGTTATGGTATGTATCTGATCATTGGATGTCAATTCATCATCTCTCCAGTAGTTATGGTATGTATCTGATCATTGGATGTCAATTCATCATCTCTCCGGTAGTTATGGTATGTATCTGATCATTGGATGTCAATTCATCATCTCTCCGGTAGTTATGGTATGTATCTGATCATTGGATGTCAATTCATCATCTCTCCGGTAGTTATGGTATGTATCTGGTCATTGGATGTCAATTCATCATCTCTCCGGTAGTTATGGTATGTATCTGATCATTGGATGTCAATTCATCATCTCTCTGGTAGTTATGGTATGTATCTGGTCATTGGATGTCAATTCATCATCTCTCTGGTAGTTATGGTATGTATCTGATCATTGGATGTCAATTCATCATCTCTCCAGTAGTTATGGTATGTATCTGATCATTGGATGTCAATTCATCATCTCTCCGGTAGTTATGGTATGTATCTGATCATTGGATGTCAATTCATCATCTCTCCGGTAGTTATGGTATGTATCTGATCATTGGATGTCAATTCATCATCTCTCCGGTAGTTATGGTATGTATCTGGTCATTGGATGTCAATTCATCATCTCTCTGGTAGTTATGGTATGTATCTGATCATTGTATGTCAAATCATCATCTCTCTGATCTGATTGCAGTTTTAATTTCAGTTTCCTGAGAGTAACAAGTTGATTTGTCGTAAACATTTTCAAGAGCTCCGTCTTATGACATCTATGTCAAAGTCGTCAATTGTTCTTTTCCTTCCTTGCTTGACATTAGTGCAATTTGTGTCCTGTTTAATCCATCGGGAAAAGGATTCTCTATTCAGACCAAGCGCCAGTTGCGTTCGTTTCTCAGGGTTATGAATATCTCAATATAGATGACCTCTCTTAGATTCCCTACGGAAGTGTTGGTATAGTAAAACTGTAACCTTCTGCATTGTTATAAATGTGCACTTCAGACTCATTATGAATGTGATATCAATGTCAGTTTTGATAAGCCAACAAATATGATACAATAGCTTCATACAAATAGCGAGATACGCCTATAACTATAAAACGGTATCCCAATTATAACGTCATATGCTTTCCGCTTTCAAAGTCGACTGGGTTAGGTGCACGGGAATTCGTGAAACTCACGATATTTCAATGTTACCATAATGTATTTTTAGAACAACGCGTCTGTGTATCGTAAATCTGTTACTATTGTGTACAATCCGGTGAGGTTGATTTTAATATAACCTGAAGAAGAAATATTTCAAACTACATCAAATTTTCTTGGAAAAAATATTTCTCTAGCGTCATGGATATTCTAAGGCTGCTTGCAAAAATCACTGAGATCCAACAGGTAGTTTTCGAGAAAATCAATTTCAAACGTGCTCACGAATTAATGGACAGACTATAGTACTTCAGTCCATTAACCAATAACCTTACGTTTAATTGAGAATATTAGGGTATGGAGTGACCTTGGCCTTTGGGTTATTCGTGTTAACCGATTCTTCCCCGCCAACAGGACCGTGCGGTTTATTTCCCAGCATTCTTTTTTCTTTAAAATAACTTTCAATTGTATTTTGAATTTGCTGCTTACGCCCTCCCCTCCTCCCACCACCACTACCGTCCCGCCTAATGCTGCTGCCTCTCTGTATGATAGCACGGCAGGCCCTGCCCACCAATAATGGCTAACACATTTCATTTCTAGTGCAATCTTTTCTTTTGAGCTTGCTTGCTAGATAATTGCAGTTCCTGCTGACGAGATCTGTTTACCTGGATTTGTTTTGAGTCTGCCTAGTCAAGCTGACTTCTGTCTTCTGTCGTCTTTCTCATCAACCCAGGTTTCTGTCCAGGGTGTGCTCACTGGACACTATAGTTTAATCCCCATATACTTGTGGAATCATCACACTATCAAATAGCATGACTGCCTTTCTCAAAGACCAGATGACTGCCTCTGCAGCCGGCATATTCAAACCATCAGTTATATCCTGAATCTATGTTCTCCGTGGTCTACGTCTTCTTCTCTTTGACGATATGCTTCCTTCCATGATGGAAGTGGTCTACGTCTTCTTCTCTTTGACGATATGCTTCCTTCCATGATGGAAGTGGTCTACGTCTTCTTCTCTTTGACGATATGCTTCCTTCCATGATGGAAGTGGTTTACGTCTTCTTCTCTTTGACGATATGCTTCCTTCCATGATGGAAGTGGTCTACGTCTTCTTCTCTTTGACGATATGCTTCCTTCCATGATGGAAGTGGTCTACGTCTTCTTCTCTTTGCCGGTATGCTTCCTTCCATGATGGAAGTGGTTTACGTCTTCTTCTCTTTGACGATATGCTTCCTTCCATGATGGAAGTGGTTTACGTCTTCTTCTCTTTGACGATATGCTTCCTTCCATGATGGAAGTGGTTTACGTCTTCTTCTCTTTGACGATATGCTTCCTTCCATGATGGAAGTGGTTTACGTCTTCTTCTCTTTGACGATATGCTTCCTTCCATGATGGAAGTGGTTTACGTCTTCTTCTCTTTGACGATATGCTTCCTTCCATGATGGAAGTGGTTTACGTCTTCTTCTCTTTGACGATATGCTTCCTTCCATGATGGAAGTGGTTTACGTCTTCTTCTCTTTGACGGTATGCTTCCTTCCATGATGGAAGTGGTCTACGTCTTCTTCTCTTTGACGGTATGCTTCCTTCCATGATGGAAGTGGTCTACTTCTTCTTCTCTTTGACGGTATGCTTCCTTCCATGATGGAAGTGGTCTACGTCTTCTTCTCTTTGACGATATGCTTCCTTCCATGATGGAAGTGGTCTACGTCTTCTTCTCTTTGACGATATGCTTCCTTCCATGATGGAAGTGGTTTACGTCTTCTTCTCTTTGACGATATGCTTCCTTCCATGATGGAAGTGGTTTACGTCTTCTTCTCTTTGACGATATGCTTCCTTCCATGATGGAAGTGGTTTACGTCTTCTTCTCTTTGACGATATGCTTCCTTCCATGATGGAAGTGGTTTACGTCTTCTTCTCTTTGACGATATGCTTCCTTCCATGATGGAAGTGGTTTACGTCTTCTTCTCTTTGACGATATGCTTCCTTCCATGATGGAAGTGGTTTACGTCTTCTTCTCTTTGACGATATGCTTCCTTCCATGATGGAAGTGGTTTACGTCTTCTTCTCTTTGACGATATGCTTCCTTCCATGATGGAAGTGGTCTACGTCTTCTTCTCTTTGACGGTATGCTTCCTTCCATGATGGAAGTGGTCTACGTCTTCTTCTCTTTGACGGTATGCTTCCTTCCATGATGGAAGTGGTCTACGTCTTCTTCTCTTTGACGATATGCTTCCTTCCATGATGGAAGTGGTTTACGTCTTCTTCTCTTTGACGATATGCTTCCTTCCATGATGGAAGTGGTTTACGTCTTCTTCTCTTTGACGATATGCTTCCTTCCATGATGGAAGTGGTTTACGTCTTCTTCTCTTTGACGATATGCTTCCTTCCATGATGGAAGTGGTTTACGTCTTCTTCTCTTTGACGATATGCTTCCTTCCATGATGGAAGTGGTTTACGTCTTCTTCTCTTTGACGATATGCTTCCTTCCATGATGGAAGTGGTTTACGTCTTCTTCTCTTTGACGATATGCTTCCTTCCATGATGGAAGTGGTCTACGTCTTCTTCTCTTTGACGGTATGCTTCCTTCCATGATGGAAGTGGTTTACGTCTTCTTCTCTTTGCCGGTATGCTTCCTTCCATGATGGAAGTGGTCTACGTCTTCTTCTCTTTGACGGTATGCTTCCTTCCATGATGGAAGTGGTCTACGTCTTCTTCTCTTTGACGATATGCTTCCTTCCATGATGGAAGTGGTCTACGTCTTCTTCTCTTTGACGATATGCTTCATTCCATGATGGAAAGTGGTTTACGTCTTCTTCTCTTTGACGATATGCTTCCTTCCATGATGGAAGTGGTTTACGTCTTCTTCTCTTTGACGATATGCTTCATTCCATGATGGAAAGTGGTCTACGTCTTCTTCTCTTTGACGATATGCTTCCTTCCATGATGGAAGTGGTCTACGTCTTCTTCTCTTTGACGATATGCTTCATTCCATGATGGAAAGTGGTTTACGTCTTCTTCTCTTTGACGATATGCTTCCTTCCATGATGGAAAGTGGTTTACGTCTTCTTCTCTTTGACGGTATGCTTCCTTCCATGATGGAAGTGGTTTACGTCTTCTTCTCTTTGACGGTATGCTTCCTTCCATGATGGAAGTGGTTTACGTCTTCTTCTCTTTGACGGTATGCTTCCTTCCATGATGGAAGTGGTCTACGTCTTCTTCTCTTTGACGGTATGCTTCCTTCCATGATGGAAAGTGTTATTAAAGTAGCAGACATGACACACAAAAAAAGATGCTATCCTCAAAGGAGGGAAATGACTGCTATTTTTTCCATAGTTGGGGGGATGTGTTGGTTGCAGCCAGCATTTACCCCTCGTTGGTGGGTTCTGCGCTGTCATGTTTTGAGGCTCCATCCTGCACTTTAGGCTAGTCTATCACGTTCAGTCTCTTCAGCTTGGTTTGATCTGATAAGAGTTAAACCCCCACCTAAATAGTCTAAAGGATCATCATGACACCCACACCCTCCTACCACGAAGAGGTAGACTAATGTGGAGAGTGCTGCGAAATAAAAAAAAAAGAGAGATGTGAGAGAAGAGTAAGGAAAAAAAAATATCAACAACAAAGTAACGAAGTGTTACTTAAAGTACTGCAGCAGACATAAACAAATCTTGTTTAACTTTGACATTTCTCATTCATAGATTTCTGAAATTGAAACCTCAGACTGGTACCCTGCTTTAATCAAAGCCTGCGCTGTACTAGTAGCTGCTGTTATTTTGGTTGCTGTTATCAAAAACCGAAGGTAAGAAAATTTATGTGGCTTTCAGTACATATTATTTGTTATTAATATTGTATTTATCTCGTACCATAAACGATACATAGAACTTAAACAAAGATCAGACTATTAAGAGCATGCATATTCCCAGTGGCAATGTATGGTGTGAAGCATGGACATTTAATAAGGCAATGGAAAAACATATATGTGCTTTCGAATATAAGTGTTACAGAAGAGTCCTTAGTATATCATGGACAGAGAAGAGAACAAATAGATCTATCTAGATCTTATCTTATTTTATCTTAACCACATTTGCCGTGAAGCGCCGTGGGAAGAGTTAGTTTCTATCTTGTGCCAGGCATGTTGCGCTTGGCGTTGCCAGTCCATGCTTTCGCGGGGACTCTGAGATGTTATCTATCCATCGTGTTCTTGGCCTGCCTCGTGCTCTGCGCCATGAGTGTGGATTATTGTAGGCACGTGATAGTAGTAAATGTGGTTCCATTCTCATTAGATGGCCGAATCACTTGATTCTTTGCTTCTCGATGTACTGTATGCATGGTATAGTACCAACGATGCTTCTGATATTCTCGTTTCTCACTCTATCTCTCCTTGTAACGTTGACAGCTATCCAGAAAGAACTCAAAATCAAAGAAACTGGCTGATGCTACAAATAAGAAAGAGAAAATTGAGATATTTTGGACGTATACAAAGACATGAAGGGCTGGATAAAACCATCATGGAAGGAGGCATACCGGCAAAAAGAACAAGAGGAAGACCACGGAGAAGATGGATTCAGGATGTAACTGATGGTTTGAACATGACGGCTGCAGAGGCAAAACATCTGGCCTATCAATTCCGGAGGACTGTTGGGGTGACAAAGTTCTTCTTAGGACAAGCTATTTGATGATGAGGACCTGCAAGCAATTTCTACATACCGTTCTATTCTGGGCAACTCGCTCAATCTCCACTATGGAATTGAATCCAATTCTTCTTCTTCTGCTTGAGTTCGTCCGATATGAATTCAGGTACAGTCTTTTGAAAAGGAGCTCTACCTTTTATGGCACTTCTGACTGATTTTTGCATGAAGTCTTACTTTCCTTAGTATCAGTATGACCCGACATCAAAGCGTGCATTATCCGACTTCAGAAGTAATTTAATCCAATATTTCTCGATGTTAGTAACTGTCTTTGCTGGTGTTGTTGGTAACTTTTTGTAGACATCGCATTTCCCATATAGTTATTTTTTGAGGCTGTGCTTTGCTCATTATTAATGATCGACCTGTTAACACAAACTTCTGAATAGTAGACTCCCAGTCATCCTACAAGCTGCCATTTCGAACCTTACAAAGAAACGACCGAGAGTCAGATATAACAACGGTCCTGTTAAATTGAGTCAATTGAAATTGTTCTACACTAAGATTTATGTGAAAACTACTGTTGCATTGGACACTCGTTTTGTCTCTATCTTACCGTTTATTATCAGAATATTCATTTAATTATGTGTCCTTTCTTTTACAGTCGAATCAAATCATTGTACCTAAACAAGATTCAGGTAAAAACTTTTGATGTTTTTTCCACTGTTTTTATTTTAACAAAAGATATAGATTTTCACAGGTGGAAGCTTAGACAGATTGACATGACATAGTATGTCCAACAAAGTCTTAAATGTTTTTTTAAGATTCATCATCATTATCAAATAGCTTGTCCTGAGAAGAGCTTTGCCACCCCAAGTCCTCTGGAATTTCTTTCTCTAATAGGCCAGATGTCCTACCTCTGCAGCCATAATGTTCATAACATCAGTTACATCCTAAATACATCTTCACCGTGGTCTTCCTCTTCTTCTCTTTGTCGGTATGCCTCCTCCTATGATAGTCTTCTCCGGAACTTCATGTCATTTTATATGTCCAAAATATCTCAGTTTTCTCTTTCTTATTTGTAGCATCATCCAGTTTTCTTTGATCTTGATTTCTTTCTGGATGGATCTCTTTGTTCTCTTCTCTGTCCAAGATATTCGTAGAACTCTCCATATTAATTTAATGTTTTCTATGCATTGTTTTTGTAGGTAGTCTGCCATTGCTTTTCTTCCTGGCAGTGAGACACATTGTCTCTATTACAGAGATCCTCTGTCTACCTTCCTGGCAGTGACCATACTGGTCCATGACTGTAACTATTGTCTCTATTACAGAGATCATCTGTCTACCTTCCTGGCAGTGACCATACTGGTCCATGACCGTAACCATTGTCTCTATTACAGAGATCCTCTGTCTACCTTCCTGGCAGTGACCATACTGGTCCATGACCGTAACCATTGTCTCTATTACAGAGATCCTCTGTCTACCTTCCTGGCAGTGACCATACTGGTCCATGACCGTAACCATTGTCTCTATTACAGAGATCCTCTGTCTACCTTCCTGGCAGTGACCATACTGTTCCATGACCGTAACCATTGTCTCTATTACAGAGATCATCTGTCCACCTTCCTGGCAGTGACCATACTGGTCCATGACTGTAACCATTGTCTCTATTACAGAGATCATCTGTCTACCTTCCTGGCAGTGACCATACTGGTCCATGACTGTAACCATTGTCTCTATTACAGAGATCCTCTGTCTACCGTCGTGAGCTTTGAGACCATGACCATTAACGCTTTGTCGGCTGCTCCTTCACTCATCCAGCACCTGCTCCCATAGCTTCCACATGACCCTGCCGTGGGGAAGGGGGCTAAACGGGTACTCTACCTTACCAAAGGGTGTCCCGTAGAGTAACGGACGGAAGGAGGCGCTTTACATCTCCTTTACACGCCCGAGTTGTTACCGGGACCCTAATTTGGGGTGTAAAGAATAGAACCACTGTTACCTGCCACGCATGTCGTAAGAGGCGACTAAAGAGGTTTGGCTGAAATCGGATGCACGTGTTCTAAACGTGTAGAAATCTATGCGTTTAGGGGCCTACCAAACCAATGTGCAACGTTTACACGTTCTTGGCAAAGATTAAACATATCACAAAGAGTGATTAAAATTAGTCGTAAAGAACAAACTCAAAGCAGAAGAAGAAATCTCCTTTGATAGAAGTTTATCTCTACCCCGCTACCCGCAGTGTTTAATGTTATCTGTATCTAATATATGTTCTAGGCTGCATACAGCAGTTTGGCTCATAAATACTAACATATCTTGAAAATAGAAGAATATTGATCACATTAACCTTTTCACTCTGTAATTATTAATACATTTAGATGCATTTATATCACAATGTATCATGCTAAGAAATACCATAAGACAGTGTAACGGCTTAGAAAGACGAAGGAGTTCAACGTCAAAATGTTGTGTTTTTTAAAATAGTATAGAGTATGTTTTTTTTTTCGTTTTGATCAACCAAATTAACCACTCAAGCAAAAGGGACAATCAACATGATTATAATTGTTTACACTCATTTAGTGCTTATTAATGCTATCATATGCGGTTATTTATAACTTTATCTTCTTCAAACGCTCCATATCGACCACTTGTTAACCACTCTATGTGATCTGTATGTGATCTGAGCCTATGAGCGATGTACGGTGTGCTAATTTTGCACCTACAAGTAGGCCAACACGTCCAATTTCTGCGACGCCTTTTAATGACTAGGGTAGCTTAAGTGGTAGTGATCTCGATCACGACCCAAGTGTACATGGTTCAAACTCCGCGGTGGATAAGTTTAAGCAAATTAGATTTTACGAACTGTAAAAATAGACCTCCCAGTTCAGAAATCAATGTCAAACTACTGAACGTATAAGTAAGTAAAAGTAAAGGAACCCTTTCATACCTCGTGGTATATGGGTCAATACAGTGTTAGGCCTGTATTTTCATTGACTGTCGGCACACGATGGGTGATGTGGTCAGCATCACGCCGGCCGCCTTTACTTCCCAGAGCATGTCTGGTACCCAGTTGAGGCTGGGTCGACCTGAGAGCCGTCGTGGTCGGGAAAATTCCACGCACATTGCGGAGCTGAACCCAGACCACCAGCCTTGAAGCAAGATTCAAATAAAGACTCCCGTTCAGAGGCTTCAAACTACTGAACGTATAAGTGGTGCCTATAAATTCATTTATAGTTTACGACTCATTTACTGTTTTTGATGACTAACTCCTTTAAAGGATATGCCACGATGTTCATCTCTGAACATTTCTGACTGCATGTTATCAATCTATATTTTCATTGTGTTCCACTTGGCACAAGAAAAAATATCAATTGTTGTTATTCTGCTGTCTGCCTACCAACTGTTTCCTACTTCAGGTCACAATTCTTCAGAACTCTTTTCACTGTTCTTCTCTAAGTTCCCTTTGGATGTCCAGACCCTTCTTATTCCGTTCGATGTCTATTGGAGTTGTCCTAGTCAATTTACCTTCTGGCCTAGGACACACATCATCATCAAATAGCTTGTCCTGAGCAGAACTTTGTCTCCCCAACAGTTCTTCGGAATTTATCTCGTATGCCTGATGTCCTACCTCTGCAACTGTCATTTTTAAAAGATCAGTTAAATCCTGAATACATCTTCTTCGTGGTCTTCCTCTTTGCCGGTATGCCATCTTCCATGATGGTCTTCACCATCATCATCAAGGTGCGTATCCTGTATAGGACGTTGCTCTCTTTGCAGCACATCTGAAATTCAATCTGTCTCTTGCCAGTTTACCCACTTCGTCGATGGTCATGTTCATGGTTTCTTTATATCTTGTAGCCATCTTCTTCTTGGTCTGCCTCTGCGTCCTGGGACCCTGCCCTCTAGAATAGTTCTTTCCAGGCCATCGTGACGCTTGATGTGACCAAAGTATGTAATTTTCTGTATAGTATGTTGTTTATCAGCCAATTCTCTTTAACATTTAGTTTTTTCAGGACATCAGTGTTCTTTCTTTTTCTGTCCATGGTATTCGTAGGATCTTTCTGTAGCATTTAGTTTCGAAGGACTGGATTTTCGTTCTTAATTTTTGTGTAATAGTCCATGATTCACACCCATAAGTAGCCACTGGGAAAATGCATGCTCTCAATATTTTTAATTTTAGTATTTTGCTGGTGCTTTGCCACATGTTCTTCATTGTGTTCTGATCTATTGCAGTCTTCTTGATATTTCTTTGAACAGTCACCGTTATTGTTAATTATTGAGCCCAGATATTCGTAGCTCTCTACACATTGGAGTTGTTCATTGTTTACTTGGATGTCAGGTGAGCCTTTTGCTTTGTCAGTTGACATGATTTTTTTTTTTGTGTGTATTCAAATAAGATGATGGTCTTCATCAGCGTGACTAAACACACATACATCAAGAAAACTAAGAATAACATAAAATTGTTTTATTTAACGATCAATATGTTGGTGTTTCCTTTCAGAATGTAGGAGAAGCAACATATACACTACAGCTGAAGATGATGTGGCTGATGCCAACCGAGTAGAGTTATATGATCAGTCACTTCTTCTGCAGGAATAAGTAAGGGTTTAACATCGAAGAAATAATTATGCCATTGCATTTTATTTTCTATCTCTGATAGGGCTGCGAACTCGATCGCACCTACATTGATACTCTTGTCTTTTCTTTGTATGCAAATATATATACATATATAGACTACACTTGTATTTGTTCATTACATTTATCATCCAACATATTGTCCTGCGCAGAACTTACTCATGTTATTCTAACAGTCTTTGGAAGCCTCTCTTTCTCTCGTCCTATTTCTCTCTCTCTCTATAGCGCTCGAGCAGTCATCTCATCAGTTACATCCTGAATCCATCTTCTCCGTTGCCTTTCTCTTATCTTTGCCGGGATGTCTCCTTTATAATTGTCTTCTCTAGCCATTTGTTTCTTTTTATGTGTCCAAAAATACATAAATGTTTTCATACTTATTTGTAGCTTATTTTGGTGGCGTCTGTGGCTTAGGGGTTAGTCGGTCTATTAACCCCGACCTTCTGAGTTCGAATCACGCTGCGGACAGTTTGGCTGCAAATTGTTTGCTGGATTTTAACAAAAGGACGATGCACACCTGTTCAAAAGCAATGGCAAACTACTGAACTTAATAATGTCTAGAAAAATCACAAACAACGTTAAAAGCTGGAGTTGATTCGCAAAGTCATGTAAAGGATATGCAATTAACTTTTTCTATTTGTAGCATCAGTCAGTTTTCTTTGATTCTGATTTCCTTGTGAATAGCTATATTTGCTCTCATCCCTGTCCATGATATAAGGATGACTTCTGTAACACTTATACATTATAGTTCATTACACTACTTTATTATATCTTACATTTTCATTTAGGAGAGTACAAGATTTCATTTTGTTGATGTTTCTAATTGTACATATCCAATGTATTTTATCAAAGTAAATTAGACGATACTAAGATTAGTTCGTCAAACTGAAACTTGAAACAACAGATGGAAAATGTATAGCAGAAATAACGAATAAAATATGCCAGACAAAAACATCAATATGCGAAATGTTTCCTTCTTCGTTCACTCTATATTCTACACCAACATATTGTTACAACACTCTTTGTGGTCGTAGTGATTTGCACATTAAAGGTAGTAGTTTGTGGTCAGATTGTACTGAGTGTGAGCTCATTTTGTCAGTTTGTGGTCTATGTATTGTATAAATGTGAGCCATTTGTCAGTTTGTCTAGATTCACTTAGAGTGTGAGCTCATTTTGTCAGTTTGTGGTCGTAGTGATCATAAGTAGATTTGTCATGTCATGATTTGTACTAGAGTGTGAGCTCATTTTGTCAGTTTGTGGTCGGTATGTGATTTGCACTTTAAAGCGTGAGCTCATTTTGTCAGTTAGACCGATAGACCCGTAGGTCAGCACATCTTGTTTCTGCATGCTTTCTTAATTGGGTTCGTCTTCTTAAGTGGGTTAACAAAATTATAACAAATGACATAGAGAAGTCCATCCCACTATGTGAGCCAGAGCCCTGTTAGTTTTGACATCACGGTCAAAGTTTCCTCATCAGTACCACTGGAGGTGTGTTCTACGTTTGTGTGTCCAGGAAGCTACTAATTTCTACTTTGCGCTGTTCCTATACAAGACTAACCGACCCAACTCTATTAGTTTCAGGACCAGGCGTAGAATATACTTTGTTGACTTTCAAATTAACCTGGTGATAAATGTTAATATATGTATATATGTGTGTATATACGTGTGTATGTGTGTGTATATGGCCTTTTTCGTTTTTACAGACGGTCAATTGGAAGTGCTTTACTGTGACAACTTCATGAGTTTTCGCTTTTCTCTCTTGTCTTTCAGCTCATACATAAGTCTCTTCTCAAAAGACTCTGCGTCCTTGTGCAATATCGCTTTCCACGCAATTCTGTCATCTAGTTTTTTCCATGTGCTGGGCCCTATAGAAAAGTTCTTCATTGAGGTCTTACAGACATCCTTATATCTGAGTAGTGGTCTGCCCTGGTGCCTCTTCCTTCCGAAAGTTCACAGACCAACATTTGTTTTGGTATGCGACAATTTTCCATTCTCCTCACATGCCCAAACGATCTTAGTCCTCCACTGTTGAGTATGTTAATGCTAATAATAATGTGTGCAATATTTTCTAATTCAACTCTTCGTTTCTATAACAGGAGATGAAAATGTGACTCTCCATCATGTGAGCACTGCAGGCAAAAGATGAACAACAGCATCAGTAAATTGATACAGTTATTATATATGTATATGTACAAGTACTTATTGCTAGGAGTAACAAGAAGAGACCGGTTTAGCAATGAAGACATCAGGAAAAAGTGGGAACAACATCAGTACTGAACTTTATCAAGAAACAACAAATTAAATGTTTCTGCCACATAAGCAGATTACCAACAGACAGTGCGTCTCAAAGAGCAATGTTACTCCGACACAGTGTATACAAACCAAAAGGCCGGCCACACAAAAAGTGGACCTCAGAGATAACAGGGGGGACGAAATACACTGTTTATGAAAAGCACACAAAAGCCCGTTCTATAAATCTCTTCTTATCCTGACGATGTGAGACAAAAAAGGATTAGAGGAAAGAAAGAGAGAACGTATTAATGCACTTTTCTTATATAATTATATGTAGTAGTTGTTGTAGTAGTAATATAGGGGTCTTCATGGTGAAGTGGTTAAGTCGTATACCTGTTGTACTGAAAGTTATGAGTTAGAATCCGGACCCAGATACATGTGCAATTTTTCATGAGATCCTGAGATTGTTGCCGGAGCTATGAAGTTCGTGCAATGCTCTCGGCAAATGTCAAGCCATCTCTGCCGACAGGGGCGGAGCCATATGGGAAATCCGGTACAATGAAGTAAATGCTTCGCCTTTGGACCCTTTATATGTAATACATGCACTGTTCCTTTTTTTTATATGTAATAGTATTTATACATGCACTGTTCTTATATATTTATATGTAATAGTACTTAATACATGCACTGTTCCTATATATTTATATGTAATAGTACTTAATACATGCACTGTTACTATTTATTTATATGTAATAGTACTTAATAAATGCACTGTTACTATATATTTATATGTAATAGTACTTAATACATGCACTGTTACTATTTATTTATATGTAATAGTACTTAATACATGCACTGTTACTATATATTTATATGTAATAGTACTTAATACATATCACTGTACCTATATATTTATATGTAATAGTACTTAATACATGCACTGTACCTATATATTTATATGTAATAGTACTTAATACATGCACTGTACCTATATATTTATATGTAATAGTACTTAATACATGCACTGTACCTATATATTTATATGTAATAGTACTTAATAAATGCACTGTACCTATATATTTATATGTAATAGTACTTAATACATGCACTGTACCATATATTTTATATGTAATAGTACTTAATACATGCACTGTACCTATATATTTATATGTAATAGTACTTAATACATGCACTGTACCTATATATTTATATGTAATAGTACTTAATACATGCACTGTTCCTATATATTTATATGTAATAGTACTTAATACATGCACTGTTCCTATATATTTATATGTAATAGTACTTATACATGCACTCTTCTTATCTATCAATATTATAATTGCACTTATAAATGCACAGAATCTGTATGATTTCTACAACCCAGCTTGAGATTTTTCAAACGTTACCATCCTCCAGAGGCTTACATGGATCTACTGTCCTGGGCATGCGGGTGTTCGTAGCATTGAGAGAGCAGGCAGGCTTGCATCTACAGCACTGATTATCTGGGAGTTTAGGATGGATAGGGAAGGGGAGGGTGTACTTCTGTCTCTTGGCGACCGCCTGTTGGAAAGACACCAAAATTGATATTGAATCGATCCAGCGATGGAGTTTAGCATGGGTAGGGGGATATTCTTCTGTCCCCTGGCGACCTACTGTTGAATGAGAACACTAAAATTGACATTGAATCGATCCAGCGATTTAAGGAGTTTGGAATTACAAGTTGTACAAGTAGAACTTGACGCCTGAGGGATAGAGAAATGAGTGAATTTAACCAGCGAGCTACAGGAACCATCAGTATGCACACTCTTCGACATTTGTTGGGGGAGACTGAGTACCTACTGGTCTACCCGGAATGCTCTGACGCCAGTTCAGTAAGAAATATCCAATCATAGCGTTTTGGCTTTTTGTTCTTGTTGTGTCCCTGGAGCTAGTAGGTGACAGACAGAAGACAAACAATTAGGTAGCTTCAAATTAATTTTGGTTAATAAATTTGTATTCTGTAAGCATTGTAGTAGCTTGTGTAATTCTTTCTAGATTTTTGTGAGCTTTCATTGTAATTGAAGAATACGAAACTATACATAACTGAGAGCAGAGGAATCATACTGGTTAGTGTATTTGCTTCGAAGGCACGAAGTTTCAGGATCGAATTTCACAGTGGAAGTCAGAATTTTGTTAAAAGGTTAAGTTTCTCAGGTTGATCAAACCTCTTCTTTTTCTTCTAACGCTCCATATCGACCACTTTTTCACCGCTCTTTGTGATTTGTATGTGATCCGAGGCTATAAGCGATTGTCCATTGTGCCAGTTATGCGCCTACAAGTAGGCCAGCGCATCCTATTCAGCAACATTTTATTTACTAGGGTAACTTCCCTAGGCCACTATCTCTCAGTCGCCTCTTACGACATGCCTGGAAGGTAGCAGTGTTACTATTCTTTACTCCCCAAGCTAGCCCTGGCAATACACGGATAGACCAAGCCTCAATTGCGTACCATAGAAACACTGGAAAGTAAAAGTACGATGCATCATTTCAACCACATCATTGTGTTGGGAGTCTATGACGAAGTGATCAAGCCGTTTTCCTTGCATTCTGGAAATTATGAGTTCGAATCCAGACTACGTTGTTTAGTTCACAAGTGTATTGTTTCCAGAAAACCCTAGTATTGTTGCTGGAGCTACAGAGTTCATGATTTATGCAATACTTTAGACAGATGATGTACTATTCCTGTAAAGAGATACAGAGCGATAAGGCAAAACCTGGTAAACTGAAGCCCGCCCTTCGTCTTTACACTTTTTAAAAATAATTATTCACTAAACTTCCTGTACTGAATACATTGAAAATCAACAAATGCAGTGGTTTGAACATTTAATGAGAATACTAGATCGGGTACTAGAGATCAGGTACTAGAATGGGATACAACCAACCTTCAATAACAGCATACAATAAAAAGAGATCGGGTACTAGAGCCAAGGGAAGACCAAGAAAACGTTGGATAGACAATATTAAATCCACACTAAATAAAGACGGATTTAATACAACAATGGCGACTCATCTGGCTGGCCATGGAACACAAATTAAAGCATAACGCAAGCCTATGCTTAACGGCAACCTATGCTAACGGCAAGCCATGCTAACGGCAAACCTATGCAACGGCAAACTTATGTAACGCACCTTGTAACGGCAACCTATGCTAACGGCAACCATGCTCGGCAACAGCGAGCTGTGTAACGGCAACCTATGTAACGGCAGCCAGCACGGCACCAGCCTGTGTGAGCGGCAGGCCTGTGGCGGCAGCGACCTGTGGCAACGCAGGCCTGTGAACGGCAGACCTGTGGCAGCGGCCTGTGCACGGCAGAACCTATGCTAACGCAGAGCCTATGGCCGGGCAGGCCTGTAGCCCCGGCAGCCTGGCCTTAACGGCAACCTTGGCTAACGGCAACTATGGCTAACGCAACCTTGTGGACAGCGGCCTGTAGCCGGCGGCCTATGGCAACGGCAGGCCTGTGCAACGGCAGCCTTGTACGGCGAGCCTGTAGCGGCAGCAGGCCTGTAACGGCGCGGAGCCTGCTTAACGGCAAACCTTGTGGCGGCAGAGCCTGTGGCAACGGCAACCTTGTAACGACAAACCTGTAGACGAAGCCTGTGCAACGGCAACCTGCTAACGGCAGAGCCTATGTAACGGCAAGCCTATGCTGGCGACAGAGCCTGTAGCCCGGCGACAGGCCTTAGCCGGCGACAGGACCTATGACGACAACCTAGCCGCAAGGCCTGCTGTAACGACAAACCTATGGCAACGACAGGACCTGTAGCCGGCGACCTGTGGCAACGGCAGCCTTGGCAACGGCAGAGCCTTGTGCAGCACCTGGCCGACAGGCCTGTGCGACGGCAGGCCTGTAGCGGCGGCAGGCCTGGCACGGCAGGCCTGTGGCAACGGCAAGCCTGTGGCGGCAGGCCTGTGCCCGGCAGGGGCCTGTAGCGGCGGCGGCCTGTGGCCGGCAGGCCTGGCGACAGGCCACCATGCCAACGGCAGCCTTGCGGCGGCCAGCCGTGGCGGCAGCCTGTGCGGCGACAGGCCTGTGGCAACGGCAGGCCTGTGGCAACGGCAGCCTGTAGCGGCAGACCAGTGCTAACGCAGCAGGCCTGTGACGGCGGCAGCCTTGCCGACAGGCCTATGGCAACAGGCAAATCGCTTAGACGGCAGAGCCTGGCACGTAACGACGACTTGGCGAACGGCAGGCCTGTATGGCAACGGCAAACCTTAGCCACGACAAACCTGTGCAACGCAGAGCCTATGCTAACGGCAAACCTGTGGCAACGGCACATGCTCGGCACACCTGCTAACGACAAACCTATGCTTAACGACAAACCTATGTAACGACAACCTATGCTAACGACAAACCTATGTAACGACAAACCTATGTAACGACAAACCATGCTAACGACAAGCCTATGTAACGACAAGCCTATGTAACGGCACCTGTAACGGCGGCAGGCCTGTAACGGCACCTAGGCACGACAAACCTATGCTTAACGACAAACCTGTGCTAACGACAAACCTATTGACGGCAAACCTATGTAACGACAAGACCTATGTAACGACAACCATGCTTAACGACAGGCCTTGCTAACGACAGGCCTTGGCCAACGGCGAAAGCCTGCTTAACGATAAACCTATGCAACGACAAACCTATGTAACGACAGGAACACCTATGTCGACAGAGCCTAGCTTAACGACAAACCTATGCCTGGCGACAACCTATGCTAACGACAAACCTGGCAACGGCAACCTATGCTAACGACAAACCTATGCTAACGACAAACCTGTAACGACAAACCTGCTTAACGACAAACCTATGCTAACGACAAACCTATGCTAACGACAAACCTATGCTAACGACAAACCTGTGTAACGACAAACCTATGTAACGACAAACCTTGTAACGACAAACCTGTGTCGCAAACCTTGCTAACGGCAAACCTATGCTAACGGCAAACCTGCTAACGGCAGAGCCTATGCTAACGACAGACCTGTAACGACAGAGCCTTGCAACGACAACCTATGTAACGACAAACCTATGTAACGACAGAGCCTGTAACGGCAAACCTATGCTTAACGACAAACCTGTGCAACGGCAAGCTGTGGCAACGCAGCCATGCTAACGACAAACCTGTGTAACGGCAGGACCTATGCGGCGGCAACCTGTGCAACGACAGGCCTAGCTAGCGGCAGCAGGCCTGTGCAACGGCAGGCCTGAGCGGCGGCGGAAGCCTGACGGCGAGGCCTTGTAGGCGACAGAGCCTGTGCGGCGACGAGGCCTGTGCGGCGACAGGCCGTTGGCACGACAGGCCTGTGGCAACGACAGGCCTGTAACGACAAACCTGTGCAACGACAGACCTGTGGCAACGCAACCTAGTAACGGCAACCTATGTAACGGCAAGCCTGTGCTAACGACACCTATGGCTAACGACAGGCCGTGGAACGACAAACCTGTAGACGACAAACCATGCTAAGACCATCAACGACAAGCCTATGCTAACGACAAGCCTATGCTAACGTCACCTGGCCAACGACAACCTGCTAACGACAGAGCCTATGCTAACGACAAACCTGTGCTAACGACAGGCCTTGCTGACAGGCCTGTGCGGCGACAGGCCTGTGGCAACGCAGGCTAGCGCGACAGGCCTATGCGGCGACAGGCCTGTGCAACGACAAACCTGTATGCGGCGGCAACCTATGCTAACGACAGGCCTAGCTTAACGACAAACCTATGCAACGACAAGCCTGTAGCAACGACAAACCTAGTGCAACGACAAACCTAGCCACGACAAACCTTGTAACGACAAACCTATGTAACGACAAACCTATGGCAACGACAAACCTGTGCAACGACAAACCTATGTAACGGCAAACCTATGTAACGGCAAACCTATGCTAAGGCAAACCTATGTAACGACAAACCTATGCAACGACAAGACCTTGGCAACGACAAACCTTGTAACGACAACCTATGCTAACGACAAAGCCTATGCTAGGACGACAGAGCCTATGCTGGCAGAGCCTGCTAACGACAACCTGTGCTAACGACAGAGCCTGTGGCAACGACAGCCTATGGCAACGACAAACCTATGGCGTAACGACAAACCTGTGCAACGACAGAGCCTTAGCCAACGACAACCTTGGCAACGACAGGCCTGTAACGACAAACCTATAGCTGGACAAACCTGTGTAACGACAAACCTATGTAACGACAACCAGCTTAACGACAAGCCTGTGCAACGACAAACCTGTACGGCAGAGCCACCATGCCACGACAGCCATGCTTCGACAAACCTATGCTAACGGCAAACCTATGCTTAACGGCAAACCTATGCTTAACGGCAAACCTATGCTTAACGACAAACCTATGCTTAACGACAAACCTATGCTTAACGGCAAACCTATGCTTAACGACAAACCTATGCTAACGACAAACGTGGTCAGCAATTACATCATCCCTTGGGAAAGACAACAGACAATAGACAATAGACAACAGACAATAGACAACAGACAATAGACTAAACAGTATTGAAAGCACTGCATGCACACTCATAGGAGCTCAGTCTCCCACAGCAGATGTCGAAGGGTATGAATACCGATGGTTCCTGTGGCTCGCTGGTTA
Source organism: Arion vulgaris (assembly GCA_020796225.1). Lineage (NCBI taxonomy): Eukaryota > Metazoa > Mollusca > Gastropoda > Stylommatophora > Arionidae > Arion > Arion vulgaris. Next base: position 6,929,985 of record CM036765.1, read on the forward strand.
TACACACTTCTTATTCTGTCTTTCAAACATCCATTTCTGCTTGTACAGTGTGTAATTCCAAACTCCTCAAATCATAGGATAAATTCAAATTCAATTTTAGTCTCTTCACCCAACAACGCAGTCGAGAAACAAAGAACTCACATCCATCTTCAAATTCACAAGGGCCGATGCTGTTCCACAAGTCTGTCTGATATCTCAATTCCTGTAACTCCCCCACCCACCCGCCACCCCGATCCCCATAACCTCTGGATGTTAGAAATCTCAACAGATTACATGAAGGGAATGTCGAAGCCGACAAACACCTGCATGTTGCGTTTATGACATGGAAAAAGCGTTTGACCGCATAGACAGACACAAGTTGAGGAAAGTATAATCGATGTATGAGGTTAATGACTACCGAATTTTATGTAGAGTCATGCGTAAGACACGGTTGCGTACTAACGTACTAACTCCGCTGCTGTTAATCACATATATTGATCAAATCTGTAAAAAAGCACACACCAGGGAAGGAAATAATCTTGGGGAACTCTTAAACGGATTTCTTTTTGCATACGATCAGGCAATCATTTCAACAACAGAAGAACAGCTACAACAACACATTAACAGACTCCAGTTAACATGTAATGAATACATTATGAGAATAAACATCAACAAAACCGAAGTAATGACATTCGCTAGAGAGGAAAACACCACCAATATTTCCATTGATAAAAGACAATTAAAACAGATCCAAAGACTACATATCTAGGAGAATTTTTCAGCAAACAGAAGTAATCTAACACAGATGCAACAGAGTAAATCAAATGATAGGACAAATGACGCCAATTTTAAAATGCAAACATGTCAACAAGAACCAAAAAAAGAGCAAAGTTCAACCCAATCTTTCTCCCCACATTATGCTACCAGTGCCAAACATTGACGCTGACATCAAATGATAGAAGAAAACTAGTCATGCCAGAGATGAAGTGAGAGTAACAAGAAGAGACCGGTTGAGAAATTAAGACATCAGGAAAAAAGTAGCCACAACATCAGCACTAGACTTCATCAAGAAACAACAAATTAAATGGTTCGGCCACATAAGCAGAATTCAAATAGACAGTGCACCCAAAAGAGCATTGTCGCTCCAATACAACGGATAATACAACGGATAATACAACGGATAATACAACGGATAATACAACGGATAATACAACGGATAATACAACGGATAATACAACGGATAATACAACGGATAATACAACGGATAATACAACGGACAATACAACGGACAATACAACGGACAATACAACGGATAATACAACGGATAATACAACGGACAATACAACGGATAATACAACGGACAATACAACGGACAATACAACGGACAATACAACGGACAATACAACGGATAATACAACGGACAATACAACGGACAATACAACGGACAATACAACGGACAATACAACGGACAATACAACGGACAATACAACGGACAATACAACGGACAATACAACGGACAATACAACGGACAATACAACGGATAAAAATCAAAATCCGGCCACGCAAAGGTGGACCTCAGAGATAACAGAGGCGACGAAAGACACTATTTCTGAAGCGCACACAAGGGCTCGTTCTAGAAATTTCTTATTATCCTGTCGATGTGATGCAAACCAGGACTGGATAAAAGAACAGAATATTATGATATAGTTTATTCCATAACTGTCCGTTTTCTACAAGACATCATCAGCCCTTGTTGCGACAAGGCCTCTCTCTACCTTGAACTTAGTCTTACGAATGTTTGCCTTTTACAACATTTACTTTCTCATTATGTTGTGTCTGAATCTCAGTCAATGCTTTGCAAGATCCAAAAGGGCAGGTTTCGGTATGAGTGGATGTCGTCTATCAAAGTTTATTACCTTCAGAGGTTTACGTGGATCTGCTGTCCTGGCCATGCGAGTGTTTGCGGTAATGAGTGAGTGGACAGGCTTGCATCAACAGTTTCGATTGTTGAGGAGTTTAAGATGGATAAGGTGGATGTTCTTCGGTCTCTTCGCGACTGCTTGTTTGATGAGGACACTAAAATAGATGTTGAATTGATCCAGCGATTTAAGCAGTTTGGGTTACCGTTATAAAATGGCGAATACGTAATAACAAAGTACTACAATTTTACAAAAACAAGGACAATACACAGCAACGTTTCGACCGAAGGCCTTTATCAAGCAAACGATACAACAGGGTGACAGATTTCACATTATACTACATATAGATTACGACAGAGATATTCCAGCGGTAATAAATAATGATCCTGTTGTATCGTTTGCTTGATAAAGGCCTTTTGGTTGACACATTGCAGTCTATTGTCATTTTCTTTTGTATTTCGTAAAATTACAGTGCTTTGCTATTATGTGTTTCGCCATTTTAAAAGTTTTACTGCAGTCTCCCCAATATCGTAGTTACCCGTTGTACAAGTAGAACTGGATGCCTGCAGGGAAGAGTAAGTGTGTTTAATCAGCGAGCAGCAGGAACCATCAGTATGCATACTCTTCGATATCTGTTGGGGAGACTGAGCACCTATGAGTCTGCCTGGAGTGCAATGACGTCAGTTTAGTAACCAATACTTTCTCATCCTGAAAACTTGTCCCATCCATCGCCATCTTCTTATAATGATTTCGGTCTTCCAAACCAATTAGTTCTTGAAGTTTGCTATTGCTAATCTTTTCTTTCAACAAATGAAGAAGTTATTTGATGTTTGTGAAGATTTGTTGGTTTATTTTTCAATGGGGTAGGTAGCAGCCCTACACCCTACCTCCACACTCGCCTTTTACCACATGTCAGGCAGGTACATATTGCTACAAGAAGTTAACTAAGTAGATACCAGGGGAGTAAGCACTAAGGAAGAGTCGCTGGTGGTGGATAGGACACACGTTGAGAAGGACGACCGGAAGCATTGCAAGACAGTCAGTGTTTTGAAATCCACAGAGAAGAGGAGTAGAGGTAAGGCTTAGACATACCCGGAGAAGAGAGGTTGTGACTAATATGAAAAGGATATGTAAAACATGGAAAGTAGTGGAAAGGATGGCAGGAAGAAACAAGGCTGGAGGAGTTTGTTGAAGACCTGTGCTCCATTGGGAGTTGAAAGATGAAGAAAAAATGAAGAAGTTAGTTCTTATTATGTATGTTGGTTAGCCTACACTTTACTATATAATCTAAACAAGTATTATTTCTTTGTATGTTGGTTAGCCTACACTCTATGATATAATCTAAACAAGTATTATTTCTTTGTATGTTGGTTAGCCTACACTCTATGATATAAACTAAACAAGTATTATTTCTTTGTATGTTGGTTAGCCTACACTTTACTATATAATCTAAACAAGTATTATTTCTTTGTATGTTGGTTAGCCTACACTCTATGATATAAACTAAACAAGTATTATTTCTTTGTATGTTGGTTTGGCTACACTCTCGATATAACCTCTAAACAAGTATTATTTCTTTGTATGTTGGTTAGCCTACACTCTATGATATAAACTAAACAAGTATTATTTCTTTGTATGTTGGTTAGCTTACACTCTATGATATAACCAAAACAAGTATTATTCTAATGTTGGAAAGGGTATACCTCTGTTTAAAGGGGTTTAATCATCAATATTACCAAATAAATATATTAGAGTTTGTTAATACTCGAAAAATACATTATGGACCAATTTAATCTGAAATTATGTGTCATTTGTTTTGAAAATAGTGTGTGTTATGTTGTGTTGTAAGTTACAGTAATGTTGCAATATCTGTAGTTTTTGATCTGGCACACCTGTTTTGAGAACAACATTTTAAAAAGTGGGGTGCAACCCTCTTAGATTTATTGACCAGACTGCAGTGATGAAGCTTGCTGTTACCAGAGATAATTGCATACCATCTCACGATGGTATAGCTAGTCTCTCTGTTATGTTAATTCTGAGTTGTGTTTATTGGGGTGCTCTTTGAATAATTCCATAGTTAATATCAAGCTGTTGCAGAACAAAAGTGTTTGTTCTTTTCTCTGTCCATGATATTCTAAGTACTCTTCTTAGCATTTGCATTCAAAGGCATTTGTTCTTCTCCCCGCTTTGTCAATAGTCCATGTCTTAGAACCATATGTCGCCCGAGTAGTTACCAGGGCCCAAATTTGTGGTGTAAAGAATAGAACCACTGTTACCTGTCACGCATGTCGTAAGAGGCGACTAAGGAGATTTAGCTGAAATTGGATACACATGTCCTAAACGTATAGAAGTCTATGCGTTTAGGGGCCTCCAAACCAATGTGCAACGTATACACATTCTTGACAAAGATCCACATATCACAAAGAGTGATTAAAATTGGTGGTAGAATAGACACAAGAAGAAGACAACCATATGTTGCCAAGGGAATTACGCAGGCTATTAAACACTTGGTTTTTTGTTTTTATGTCAATTTCTTTTCATTAAGTTTGTTAGTTCTTTTAGTTTTTTTTTGCAAATCAAGGCTCAGCCTTCTTGTAACTACTTTTATAGCATTCCTGTCATCTGTCAGTAATGCCCAAAGGTATTCAAACGTGTAGACTCTTTCTATTTTGTGGCCAGTGACACATACATTAGCCATCAATTCTGTTTTATCAGTTGTAAGTATCTTCATTTTCCATTGTATTGAGATGAAGGTTTTGAACAAATATACGCATTTTATTTTTATAGCAGAAACGACAGTTTCATTCGGTTTAGTCCAAAAACCAAACTTTTTAAATGCTCGCTCAAACCTAATTCTTGTCTTTTTATAAACGCTTATCTCAAATATTAATACAAGCATGACTATTTTGGGAAACCACTAATAGGGTCATTAAATCAGTAGGGTTCTAAAGTGTATAGAAAAATGTAAAAAAGGTTCAGCTAATAAACTTAAACTGAAAAATTTTCTTTATTTGAAATGTTCAATCTGATATAAAAGTGTACAGAAGAAGAAAGTTAGAAGCTTGAACTGAAAACTTATTTAGAAATGTTCAAATGGACATTTTCAAAAGTGTACATAGAAGAATGGTATCAAGAATTGTTATGCTGACCATTTTGTTTTGTTGGTGCTGAGCTAAATAGACATTTTATTTGTTTTTCCTATCCCCATTAATGTTGATTGTTAAACTCATTGATTCTTTCTTTAGAAATATTGAAGCTGACTTGAGAAAAGACACGAAATGACGAACACAGACAGACTGATCTACACATATTTAAGTTTACCAATTGTTCTCTCAGCCTGGGCCATACACAGCTAAATATATACACTAAAGTACAACTAAATTAATATTTGTATTTGCTACACATCAGAGCAGAGTAAGCTCTACGTTTTAGAAATATAAAAGCCACCTATCAACATCATAAGAAAATGGAAACTGCATTTACTGACTTCTTTCTACTAGAAAAACATCCAGAGATCATGTACACAGACTGTTCCTCATGCCCTCATATTTAATACATAATACCCGATTACTATCTAATTCTCTACACTCAAGTGTGTTCCATACATATTGTCAGTCAATTGCTTAGATAATATCTTCTTCTGCGTTCCAACAAACACAGAACTATCAGAAAAGTTTCACGTAGGGTCAGGAGTAAGACAAGACGATCTACGCTGCTGTTAATCACATATATTGATCAAATCTGTTCTTTCTTCTTCTTCTTCTTTGCTTTCTTTCTTTGACCAATTTTAATCACGCTTTGTGATATGTTTGATCTTTGCCAAGAACGTGTATACATTTGCACATTGAGTTTAGTAGGCCCCAAAACACATTTAGGACATGTGCATCCGATTTCAGCCAAATCTCCTTAGACGCCTCTTACAACATGCGTGGTAGGTAACAGTGGTTCTATTCTTTACACCTCAAATTTGGGCCCCAGTAACCACTCGGCGGATCAAATCTGTAAAACAGCACACATCAGGAAGGAAATACAGCGGGAACTCTTAAACGAATTTCCTTGTGCATACGATCAGGCAAACATTTCAACAACAGAAGAACAGCTCAACAACACATTAACAGACTTCAGTTGCGAGTAATAAATACAATATAACAATAAACATCGACAAAACCGAAGTAATGACATTCGCTAGAGAGGAAAACGCTACTAATATCTCCATCGACAATCGCTCATTAAAACAAGTTAAGGACTTTACATATCTAGGGATCATCTTTCACCAAATGGAAGAATAACTAATGAAATCCAACACAGATGCAACAAAGCAAATCAAATAATAGGACAAATGGAAGAATATCTAATGAAATCCAACACAGATGCAACAAAGCAAATCAAATGATGTAATAATTGTAATAGCCGTCCATCGCAAGCGATGATGACAACAATCTCAGACGTGTACTGTTGCACCTCTCTGGTGTGTGCGGAGGTGACTGTAGAGTCAATCCTAGAACAGAATCCCCGACCCCAGGTGGGGCATACATGATCAAGGTTAGACATGTGCGTGTTGTGTGCTCTGTCTTTTCGCGCTGCTCGTTTTCTCTGTGACTCAACAATACGATGATTCTCAGCTATTCGGGTTCCTCTTTTGTTGTTACAGCGCCACATTTGGCGATCTTGCGCAAGGATTCCCAGCACGTATTGTCTATATCGAAGCATTTCAGAGACACTTTAAGAGTGTCTTTAAAGCGTTTTCTGTCCACCAGCTAAACGTCTGGCCCCTTCAAGCTCGCCATACATCAACTGTTTTGGGATGCGTTTATCAGGCATTCGAGCAACGTGCCGACCCATCTCAGTTGGGCCTTCTGCAACAGGGTGTTGACGCTTGGGATCTTTGCTCTTGTGGGGACTTCGCTGTCTGGAATTTTTTCCTGCCAGTGTATTTTTAGTATTCTGCGTAGACAGCTTGTGTGGAAATGGTTTAATTTTCTTGCGTGTCTGCTATACACTGTCCATGTCTCGCTTGCGTACAGCAGCGTTGTTAGCACTATGGCCTGGTAAACTTTCATCTTTGTGACTATGCTTATCCCCTTCCGTTCCACACAGTGACACGTAACCTTCGAACCAGCACTGGCTTTGGATATCCTATTGTGGACCTCATAATCTATGTTTGCCGATCTGGATAGGAGGCTGCCAAGATAAGCAAAGTTGTCCGTTGACTGGAGACGCTGGTGTTTAATGTTGATGACTGGATCATAATACTGTTCTCTAGGGGCAGGCTGGAACATGACCTCTGTTTTTGGTGTTAATGGTGAGGCCAAACCTATCACAGGCCATTGAGAACTTGTCCATGTAAGTCTGCATTTCTTCCTCAGAGTTGGTAGCGGGGCACAGTCATCAGCAAACAACAGGTTTGAGATAGTTGATTCTGTTACCCTGGTGGAGGATTTTAACCTCCGAAGATTGAATAGGTTACCGTCTGTCCTGTATCTAATCTTTACCCCATGTTCGTCGCCTTCCCAAAGACATCCGTGAGCATGGCAGCAAACATCATGCTGAAGAGTGTTGGGGCCAGTACACAGCCCTGTTTGACGCCGTTGGTGACATGGAAGGCTTCCGACAGCTCCCTTCGTCAAGTACACGTGCCATCATGCCCTCGTGAAACTGTTGGACGATCTTGATGAATTTCCTTGGCATCCAAATTTTCTATGATCTTCCATAGACCCTCCTGTTAACCGTGTCGAAAGCCTTTGTCAGATCGACAAAGACCAGATAGAGGTTACGGTGCTGCTCTTTGCATTTCTCCTGTAGTTGGCGAGCAGCAAATATCATGTCTGCTGTTCCACGACCTGCTCTGAAGCCACATTGGGTCTCAGGAGTAAGTCCTGTTCCAGGTGATCGATTAATCGATTCAGGAGGACTCTGGCCAGTATTTTGCCAGCGATTGACGGAGGAGATCCCCTGTGGTTATCGCAGGCCTGGCAGTTTCCTTTCCGCTTGTACAGGTGGACAATAGTGGCATCCTTTAATTCCTGTGGCACAAGTTCGTTGCACCAAATGGATGTAAATAACTCTGTCAATTTTAGCATCAACGTGGGCCCTCCTTCTTTGTAGACTTTGGTTGGTATTGAGTCCGCACCAGTGCCTTCCGCTGGACATCTGGCTTGTTGCCTTCTTGACCTCTGCTAAGGTAGGTGGAATATCAAGCTTGGCATTGATTGGGACCTGGGGCATGCGCTCTATGGCTTCATAACATATAGTGGATGGATGGTTGAGGACAGAACGGAAGTGTTCTGCCCAGCGATTTAGTATCTGAGGCTTGTCAATTAGTAGCCTTGCTCCATCTGCATCAGTATGGGAGTGGGGTGAGATTGTTGAGGTCCGTAAACAGTTTTAGGGCATCGTAGAAGCGTTTGAAATCATGTCTGTCTGCATATATCTGGATTTCATCAGATTTTTGGCTTAGCCATGCGTCTTGTAATTTCCTGATTCTCTCTTGAGCCCTTCTACGAGCATCTAGGAAGCTGTTTTTTTGGATGATGATGATGATGGGTCATTTTGATAGGCTCTGTATGTCTCATGTTTCGTGAGAAGGATAGACTTGATTTCTTCGTCATTTTCGTCAAACCAGTCGTGGCTCTTGCGTACAGAGTGTCCTATGAGCTCAGAGGGAGATGGTACACGGTGTCTCTGAGGGCAGTCAGTCATCGTCCACGCTGGTTTTGCCAAATTGGAGGGCCTTCAATTTGTCGTCAGGTCTTTATTAAACTTCCGGTGACAGCGGAGCTTTTCAATTTGGAGACTGCCAGCTTTTGTTGGTTTGCGACCCCGGTGACGTTTTCTGGGCTTGATGCGGAGGTTGAGCTTTGACGATCAATCTGATCGGTCCAACATTCTGCTCCGCACATAGCCTTTGTGACTCTGACGTCACGTCTGTCATTTTCCTTACGATGACGTAGTCAATGAGGTGCCATTGTTTGGAACGGGATGCATCCATGACGTTTTGTTTCTGGTTGGTAAACGAAACAAGGAGTTTGTAATTGTTAGGTCGTGGGCAGCACATAGTCTGAGTAATAGAAGCCCATTACTATTGCACTTGCCACGCCGTGTACTCCTAGTACTCCATCCCAGACCCGATGGTCTGTTCCTACTCTGGCATTGAAGTCCCCGAGTATGATGAGCTTCTCAGACCTTGGGACCGCTGAGATGGCTGAGTCAAGGTCCCCGTAGAAACCATCCTTGATTTCGCTTGGATTTGTCATTGTCGGGGCGTAGACGCTGAGTAAAGTGGCACACTTTTTTTCTCCTAGTGAGATCTGAAGAGTCATCACTCTGTCACTGACACCTTTTGGGAGTCTGGTGAGGCCGCGCACAAGATGAGATTTGACAGCAAACCCTACACCAGATTCCCAACGTTCTGTATTGGCTCTTCCACTCCAAAAGAAAGTGTAACCTCCGCCCACCTCTGACAGCTGACCCTCGTCAGGGAGTCTAGTCTCACTCAAGGCAGCTATGTCGATATCGTAGCGTGCCAGTTCTCTAGCCACGAGTGCAGTCCGTCTCTCAGGTCTTTCAGCTTTGTTGTTATCTAATACACGGCGAACCAACACCGCTCTTTTAGTAATTTGCACTACTTTTTTCATCGCAGTCCGCGACGGAACACAAGTAAGCCATTGTGTTTTTTTGATCGAATCGATGAAACAGCGTATAAACAATTGCTTCATATGAAATATGTGTCATTCATATAGTAAAACCGATTGTTCTACGTGTAACTGTAACATATTCTACAGATCTGGAAAATTCTATGATTATATGTTAAGTAGAAGCTATTTTGAACGAAATTTTTTCGATGGTCACTACCATTATTTTGGAACATTGAAAATTTCGGCAGGTACTACCCAAAACATCGTTTTTACGTGAAACGACATTATTAACCTCTCTTTACTCATAAATTTTCATTACTAGAAACATTTTCTCTCTTCTAAGGGCAACTTTACGTCTGCACCTCGTCAATAACCTACCAGACTTACCATTTCTCTGTGCTACGAAGCCGGTTTGCTTTTAACGTCCATAACAACCGCTGCAGTTTGCGATCTTCTCGTGAATTCTTTTCGTCATTTTACTTGTGTCAACGATATCCAGCAATGCTAAATACAAAATTTTAATTTTCTTTTTATATTTCAAACATTATTTATGCCTTTCAGTTGACTTTTGTATCAAGTATCAACGGTAATATTAAATATTCCACACTAGATCTAGCTGTCCAAAGTGAACCATTCGTCAGCGATAGACGGCAATAATGATTGGACCGATCTTTATCGTACACTATTCAGATTTACTTGAGAAGTCTCATATTATTGTATTGTGATTTCAGAATTAAAATAACTAGTGAATCATATCAGTATCCTTTTAATTGTCTTTCTTAATTATAGGCATTTCATGTTTAAAAGTTGTGCCATTAAATTGCACTCATTGTTTAGCTGCAATGAAGCTTTGTGACAAAATATAGTCTAGTAGCAATTTCAAATGTAACTATTGCAAGATCATCTACATTTTCTTTTTTATGTAAACTTCTTCTGTGACTTTCAATTTGTTAGTGGTTGAACTAAATGTGATCATTTATATTTACTCAACATATATCAATGATTTACCAAATAAGTATCCAGCATGTTTGTATGTGAGATGTGCATACATAAGTAAATATATAAAACTCCCCTATTAAAAGAGTCACTCAGAACAGCACAACATATTGCAGATAAATCAAGAAATATGAATACAAAAATTAACCTCTGATGCTAGAGTGAATAATTTACCAATATGCTTTTATTATTTTCTAAATTGTTTTGGTTGTGTGGAACATATAATGAGCACTAGATCAACAGTTTCAATAAATAATATTCATTATGATCTTCCCATGCAACTGGCTTCAACCTTGCAATAACATTAAATATATTTATTACTTTATTTTAAAAACTGGAGATAGAGGGTTTTGTGAATAATTTACTCAGAAAGTGATAAAGCTGACCATCATTGCAAGACTAAGGTCAATGCATGGGGAAATTAGAAAGGATATTATTCAATGAAATTGTTGATCTAGTATCAATCATTTTTAAACAATCAGAAAGTTTTTGACAATAATGAAAACACACTGGTAAATCATTTACCTTTACTTCAACTATATAGAAATTAGGATTTATACAAAGATCTGATTTGCTGTATCATTGTGTTTACTGTACCTTTGATTAATCAATTTTTCTCAAGCTCAGGGTCCTACACAAAACTTTCAATGACATAAAATGTGCTTGTTCAATGTATGTTCATATAGAGGACATGATGCAGTATTTCATCACTAATTATCACATTTAGTTCAACCACTAACAAATTAAAAGTCACAGAAGAAGTTTACATAAAAAGAAAATGTAGATGATCTTGCAATAGTTACATTTAAAATTGCTACTAGACTATATTTTGTCACAAAGCTTCATTGCAGCTGATTGCACTAATGAGTGCAATTTAAATGGCACAACTATTAAACATGAAATGCCTATAATTAGAAAGACAATTAAAAGGATACTGAAATGATTCACTAGTTATTTTAATTCTGAAATCACAATACAATTATGAGACTTACTCAAGTAAATCTGAATAGTGTACGATAAAGATCGGTCCAATCATTATTGCCGTCTATCGCTGACGAATGGTTGACTTTGGACAGCTAGATCTAGTGTGGTATATTTAATATTACCGTTGATACTCGATACAAAAGTCAACTGAAAGGCATAAATAATGTTTGAAATATAAAAGAAAATTAAAAATTTGTATTTAGCATTGCTGGATATCGTTGACACAAGTAAAATGACGAAAAGAATTCACGAGAAGATCGCAAACGGCAGCGGTTGTTATGGACGTTAAAAGCAAACCGGCTTCGTAGCACAGAGAAATGGTAAGTCTGGTAGGTTATTGACGAGGTTCACTTGCGAGTCCATAATCTTATCTATGCCATTATCTGTAAGCGGTGTAACAAGGCTTATATCGGCGAGACAGGCAAGAGACTCAGTGACCGATTCGCCCAATACTTACTCGACATACGCCAATGCTCTGTGACCCCTGTAGCCACCCATTTCAATGATACTAGCCATTTGGAGCTACGATGTCCAGGTCACAGCCATCCGATCATGTTCCTCGGATGATCGCAGTCGATTTGCTCTGGAGAATCGGTTGATTTCTTTGTATGGTACCTTGCGACCACTTGGGCTCAACGTATTACATTCTTATGCTTCTTAGTACTTTCTCTTCCCATTCTTTGTAATCTATATGGGTATATGTTGCATGTATTCATGTTATATTACATTCTTATGCTTCTTAGTACTTTCTCTTCCATGCTTTGTAATCTATATGGGTATATGTTGCATGTATTCAAGTTATATATTTACTAGATGTTTCATTGTTTCTTTTCCGTTCTATTTCTAGTTTTTATGTGTGTTTTTGTGTTACATTTATTTCGTTATTCGTTTTTATTCAGATTTTCCTAGATACTTTTGTATTTGGTCGTCCATATGTGTTCATTTTAATTTGTCACCTGTTTGTTCGTTTGCTTGATAAAGGCCTTGTTGGTCGAAAACGTTGCTGTATTTTGTCATTGTTTTGTAATTTGTAAACTACAGTACTTTGTAATTACGTGTTTTGCCAATCAAATAGTTTACTGCAGTTCCATATATATATATAGAGAATAAAATAGAGAACTAGACACAGAACAGCTAAAGTACAGGACTGTTAGGCCAGATTATACGTGACAGCAGAAGAGAACCGAAGAGCTTCACGTAGAAGATATAACTATTGGAGGTTAGAATTTATCAGAGCTAATTAGAAGAGAACACCGCATACTTTTCAGAAGAGCAGATTTGCCCACATAAATGTGATTATAAATATTGTTAATGATTTTTTTCTTCAAAATAGTTATGCTACAATAATCGAATTTTCTCAAACGTATATCACCTGATGTGAAATATTATTATATTAATGTATTCTACATTAATATCTTTTCCGTCAACAATGCTTGACCAACGAATCAATGAAACGAAGTCGTCTTGGTGCGCATTTGAAGGCGAAACATAGTGGTCATAATAATTCAGATTTGAATTATTTTTTAAACTTTAAAGGACAATTTTGAAAAAAGAGCAACATTGAAGTCTCTGTTTAATGCTCATACTGCAACTGTCGATCGTACTCTTGAGGCTAGTTATCAAATTGTCTTACTCATTTTCTGAATGTTGGATATCATACTATAGGAGAGAATTTAATCAAACCATCAATATCATCATTTCTTAAAACGGTTCTGGAAAAAAAGACGACAAAGAGAAGAAAGCTATGCCACTCAGTAACAATACTGTTAGCAATAGAATAGACGAAATGAGTGGAGATATTGAAATACAACCTGTTGAAACGCTGTAAACAAGAAAACTCTCATTGCAAATGGATGAATCAACTTTGAGAGACAGTGTTGATAAGTAGTAATGATAACTTATGCAAGATATATTGATAATTGGGATTTTGCTGAAAAAAGTTGTTCTGTAAATCATTAGAAAGCACCCCTACCTCCAAAGATGTATATAGTCAGCTAAAAAATTACTTATTTGTCAAAAATATACCAATAAAAAATATAACATCTTGTACTGCAGAAGGTACTCCTAATATGATAGACAAGAAAAATGGCTGCTTAAAATTGCCTGAAGATGAGAATCCAAAAATGCTTCTTGTGCACTGTGTTATTCACAGGGAAAATTTGGTAGCTAAAAACATTTCGCCTATTCTGAATGAAATACTAAATTCAACTATAAAGTGTATTAATGCTATTAAAGCTAATGTCAAAAGTGAGCTTCTCTTCAAGCTATTTTGTGAAAATGTGAGCAGACCATGTGAGACTTTTACTTCACACTGAAGTAAGATGACTTTCGAAAGGGAACTACGTGACAAGGTTTATGGAACTATTTGATACTCTTAGTGACTTTTAAAACCACAAACCTGAATTGAAGTATCTGTTAATGGTCGATGGTAAAGCATTTGTGAGTTATCTAGCCGATATCTTTGAAAAACAAAATATATTAAATAATCAACTTCAATGAACAAATAATCATCAGGAGTAAGGCAGGGATGTGTGCTTTCGCCTATACTTTTCAATATTTACATAGACAGGATAACGCAAGAAACCAAGACAGATAACAACCTCGATAACAACTACAATTTAATAAACGAACTACTCTTTGCAGATGATCAAAGTATAATTTACAACAACGAACACAAACTTCAACAACACATAAATGCCCTGCAAGCCACATGCGAAAAATATGACATGAAAATTAACACCTCCAAAACAGAAGTCATGACAATAAGCAGGTCAACAGGTCAACTAAATATACACGTGAATAATGTCAAAATACAACAGACTCCAGAATTCAAATATCTCAGGAGTATATTCACAGCAGATGGAAAGATGGACAGAGAAATCGAGACTAGATGCCAGAAGGCAAATGTAGTAACATACCAACTGTCACCACTATTAAAACATCCAAGCATTAACATGGCAGTCAAACGACAACTGATAAACTGCATATTTATTCCAACTCTCTGCTATCAGTGCCAAACATGGCCCTGACTAAGACACAAGAAGAAAATTACAACATGTGAAATGAGATGTCTACGAAAAGCTGTCAACGTTACAAGGCGAGATAGAGTGAGAAACGAGAATATCAGAAGCATCGTTGGTACTATACCATGCATACAGTACATCCAGAAGCAAAGATTCAAGTGGTTCGGCCATTTAATGAGAATGGAACCACATTTACTACCATCACGTGCCTATAATAATCGACACTCAGGGCGCAGAGCACGAGGCAGGCCAAGAACAAGATGGATAGATAACATCTCAGAGTCCCTGCGAAAGCATGGACTGACAACGTCAAGCGCAACACACCCGGCACAAGATAGAAAACTAACTCTCCCACGGCGCTTCACGGCAAATGTGGTTAAGATAAGATAAGATAAGATAATGAACAAATAAAACTCTTGCTGATGCAAAAGCAAAGATATTTAGTTTCATTACCTTTATTGAATTATGTTAGAAATATATTTGCAACAAACATTTTGAAGAGTTTCATTGGCTCCAGAAATGTGAAGTGACTGATACCGCTATACTGATACTTGTTATTGTCGATCATCTAAAAATTCTATCGGCTGATTTAAAAGAAAGATGTTTTTATTTGAAAAAAAGTGATTGCAATCAATGTTAGTGGATTTGTCTGATATTTCAAATATGCAGTATCAAGAAGAACTCGCAGATGTACAAAATGATGAGTCAGTTAAAACTTTATTTAAAAGGAGAGAAGACATGGCTTTGTGATGAAACAGAAATCAAATATACAAATTCAACCAAATGTGCAAGAAAACGTATTACCGTTTCCATCTTCATATTTAGCTGAATGTGGATTTAGTGACATAACTGATTTGGTGCTAAAAAATAAATCGGTTGGATGTAACACAACGAGGAGACTTGAAGCTGACGCTAACTAAAGTAGAACCTAACATAAAATCTCTTTGCAGCATGCATCAATCGGAAGGATCTCACTAAGTGTAAGTAATAAATAATTACTAATAATTAAAATAATATAGTAAAATATATCATTAAAATGATACCGTACTTTAATTTCTGTTCTCTATTATATGTTTTGAAAATTTACTTACTGTGTTTCCTCAACAATTTCCTAGTGATTTCTTCCTAAAACCTATCATTTAAGTTACTTCAGTGAACAATTCAATTTTTGGAAAATACAATTTTGTGTATATGTTTACATAGGAAAGGGGGCGTAGAATTTTGAAAGGCTTTGGTAGGGCATGGCACAAAAAGGTTGGAAACACTGGTCTAGTATGTTTAGTCCTGTACTGTTTATTCGTCTAGTATGTTTAGTCCTGCACTGTTTATTCGTCTAGTATGTTTAGTCCTGTACTGTTTATTCGTCTAGTATGTTTAGTCCTGTACTGTTTATTCGTTTAGTATGTTTAGTCCATTACAAATGCTGATATTGCGTATAGGGGATAGGCTCTGTAGTTAAATAAAATTTATTACATAATATAGTCTTGTTTTTGCTTTTTGTTTTTATGTAAAATAAATTTCATCTTCACCAAACAATTTCTGAAATGCAAATATTAAGTGCCGTAAGTGTTTGATTTCGGGAATTTCCACTTGAGCTGAATGACTTTGTGAATAGATGGGGACTGTAGATTGACATATATTCAAGTTTACTGAACAAGAAATGTATTGCTTACTGTAATTACAGTAGTTCACACTTTGTAAAAAATTCAGCCTAAATGAATCTGAAACTAGTGCTCCAGATACATCATACCAGTGATTATATGATTTATCAGTGATGATCAATGGAACATCAGGACAGAAGGCGAATGAAATATAAATAAATAACATCAGGAAAGAAGGCGAATGAAATATAAATAAATAACATAAGGAAAGAAGGCGAATGAAATATAAATAAATAACATCAGGAAAGAAGGCGAGAGGAAGACCACGAAAGGATGATTAAATGGTGTTTCTGTCAAAAAGCAAAATAACTATCACCCAAGCCACTAGAGCAGCGCAAGACAAAAACAGAAAACCAGGACACTGATCAACACGCCGGTAACAGTGTGAGGACAGAAGTAGAAAGAAAGAGGCAGATAAATGAATAGAACTGACATTCTGAACGGCCCTCGTACAGTGTGGCCAGAAAGTGGATTTTCATCTAAACCAATGCACGTCAACTGCTAGATTGTTAGAGCTTGGAGAGAAGACTGGATTATCCAAACAAGTGCAGCACAACAGGTTTATGAGTAGGTAATAGGTTATTGGTTACTAAACTGGCGTCATTGCACTCCAGGCAGACCCATAGGTGCTCAGTCTCCCCAAGCAGATATCAAAAAGTATGCATAGTAATTGTTCCCGTGGCTTGTTGACGCTTTGTGATCTTTGAGAAGTCCTCACAAAGCAAAGTTCCCAAACGTCAACACCCTGTTGCAGAAGACTCAAGTAAGATTGGCGGGTCACGTTGCTCGGATGCCTGATAAACGTATCCCCAAACAGTTGATGTATTTCGAATTTGAAGTGGGCAGACGTTCTGCTGGTGGATAAAGAAAAAGCTCTTCAAAGACACTCTAAAGTGTCTCTGAAATGCTTCGATATAGACACCACATGCTAGGAATCCCTTGCGCAAGTTCGCCAAATGTGGCGCTGTACCAACACAAGAGGAACCCGCACTAGCTGAGAATCACCGTGTAGTTGAGGCACAAAGAAAACGAGCTACGTGAAAAGACAGAACACACAACATGCATATGTCTAACCTTGATCATGTATGCCCCACCTGTAGTAGGAGATTGTGTTCTAGGATTGGACTCTACAGTCATCACACCAGAGAGGTGCAGCAACACAAGTCTGAGACTGTTGTTATCATCGCTTGCGATGGACGACTATTATTAATTATTATGAGTACTTATCTGCAGCATTTGCATTCAAAGACATTAACGATCTGGGATCTCACACAGTCAGAAATTAGTTTTCTAACTTTAGAATAATTAATATCAGTTTCATTTTTGGGGATCATCTCTACGAACCACTTAGCAAGTTCATATGTACGCAATGAGTTTCGTAGAATCAGAATACGATGTTATTTACTGGTCATTGAGAGGCTTAAGCACATCCGAGCTTGCAGAGATTTGCATGTATAGATAAAAGGATGCAACTTGAGAAGAAAGAGCATAACATAAGTGGTGGTACAATGTTACGGGATTTGTTAGAGAGAGGCAGGGCCGTGCAGTGATATGATGCAGAGGCAGCCGCATCAGGCGGCACCATGTGGAGCGAAAATAAAAATAAAATTTGAACCATTCAATAATTAAAATCTTTGCGCAACTCGTTTCTCTAATGATCTATGTTATTCCGATAATGATGTATACAAGTTATAATATATCGCGAGCCTACGCGCTTTTGGTATCCTTTGATTTCGGTTTGTGGTGCAGGTGCATCGCTGGCGCTCCCTCGCCGAAAGACTTGTGATTTGACAGCACGATGCTTTTATTTTTGTTTGTAACTTCCACGACCACCTAAACGCTAAGATGCGGCAATTATCCCAAATAGACAATTGTACGTGTTACGTGTTGATAGTTCTGCTTTGAGCTTACGATTGATGACAATATTTGATGTTAATGTTAGTTTGTCTCCAGAAGTGGCAAATGGCTGTTCCTGTGTTTAAATCAGAAAATCAGATATCTATATCTATATTTTGCAATGTCTATGTGTGTGTTACACTATACACGCCATTAGTTTACATCCCCAAATCACCAAAGTTGGCAGAAACACGCACGAGACCAAAATAAGGTTAACCGTGGAAAGATTTTCGAAATTGGATCAATATTAGTTTATTAAATAATTTAAAACCAAAGTTTGCTATCCTATCCAATTTGTGTTTACAATTTGTCGTACGTCTTAGAGTGTACACATTAATATATACACAAGATTCGATGATGTATGTTTTGAAACTATGGAAACCTCGACCTCTTTCATAGCATAACAATCGTCATTTGATTGTTCAAACAAGCTGATCTCATTTTGCATCAACAATTCACCAAAGTAGGTAAAAACATGCATGCGTCTAAAAATTATATTAACAGTGGAAAGAATTTCGAAATCGAATCAATATTCGTTTTTTTAAATAACTGAAAACCAATTTATCACAACGTGACCCCTACATTTGCATAAATTTACTACGTTGACCGCTACCAAACATAGCGTCATCATTTCATGTGCTCATATACGCAATGCCCTAAGATCCGCATTGTCATTTCCTGCACTCAACAGATTATTCAACAACGGAAAATGTCAATGTCAAAGCTCAAACAAATCAAACAAATTTTGAAAATAGATAAATATTAGGTTTACGTGTTTGTCAAAATTCCACAGGTCATTTTTATTGTTATTGTTAAACTATTCATTATATGCAATGCCAACTAAGAAAAGAAAACTCTTCAGTCAGTCCAGAATCGACTGTGAACGAATAGCGACAAGTAGGTCTGCAGAAAATGTAATGATATCAGAAAATCGGAAGGAAGCTAAAGAAGTTCCTAAATAGTACACATGGGATAGGTCAAGGAAAGCTTTTAATAGAAGAAAGCAAGGAGTCACAGTTGTTGGGTTCGATGGAGTTAAATCTAGCGATGTTTTGGGACGTGTTTATACTGTTCATCCAAACAATTTCGAATGTTTCTACCTCCGCATCCTACTTCATACCATTAGAGGTCCAATAACATTTACTGAATTAAAGACGGTTGAGGGTCAAGTTTGTGCAACATTCCGTGAAGCATGCCAAAAGCTTGATTTACTGGAGGACGACAATCAATGGCATGCTACGATAACAGAAACAGTTGCATCAGAATCACCACAAAAGATCAGATCACTTTTCATCATTCTTAGTACTTCATGCAATCTATCAAATCCACAAAATTTGTGGGACACATTCAAGGAAAGTATGTCGGAAGAGATTCTTAATCGTACAAGAGAACAGAATCCTGACTTGCAAATTGTTTACAACGAAGATATATTTAACGAAGTTTTAATCATCATAGAGGATAAAGTTATTGTCATGGTTGGTAAAACTTTACAAGAATTAGGGCTTCCACATCCAGCAAGAAACAACATCAATCGTTTGCAGAGAGAAATACTTAAAGAAACCGCTTACAACGCCGGCGACTTAGAGCATTACGTAACCATCAATGAGAAACTATTAGTTCATGACCAAAGAAATGTTTACGATATAATTATGAACCGAGTGAATGGTGGTACAGGCGGTCTATTCTTCATTGATGCACCAGGAGGGACAGGAAAGACGTTTGTGATGAATTTAATCCTTTCAAAAATTCGCTTTCAATCGCATATTGCAATTGCCATGGCTTCTTCTGGAATAGCAGTAACTTTGCTTCAAGGAGGACGAACTGCCCACTCTAATCTTAAATTGCCACTCGATTTAGCACGTACCGAAGAGCCAATTTGTAACATCAGTAAAGGAACAGGCAAAGCGGCAGTTTTACAACAATGCAAATTGATTGTTTGGGATGAATGCAACATGATTCACAAGCACGGACTAGAAGCACTCAACAGGTCTCTTCAAGATATTAGAAACAATCGACAACTTATGGGTGGAGCAGTAGTGGTTCTTGCTGGTGATTTCAAACACTTCCTATTATTCCTAGAGGAACAATGGCTGATGATCTCAAGGCATGTCTGAAATCATCCCATCTTTGGAGACATGTTCAAAATTTAAAATTAACTACCAACATTAGGGTTCATTTACAGCAGGATGTCAATGCTGGACACTTTTCTGATCAATTGCTTGCTTTAAGAGATGGGCTGCTTTGCTAAGAACCAAACACTGACACAATCAAGTTACCAGAAGACTTCTGCAATATTGTGCACTCAATAGAACAACTTCAAGACATGGTGTTTTCACGGGAAAACAAGGAATGTTGTTTACTATCAGGTCCTAACTGATAAATAAATATAACGTACAATATTTAGAAGAAAATGATATCTCTTGGAACGGCGTCACCAATTCCTCATCAAGGATTACTAACAACTTTCACCCGTGCGAAGCCGGTTAATCAACTAGTATAATATATTTGTATCAGTATAACATTTTTTCATTTATACTAATTTAGTGTTTGCCTTTAAAAAGTAGATCTGGTAAGAGAATTATTGTTTTTTACAGCAATTGTAGTTACTTATTATCATTGAAAATGATTATGTTAGGACATTAGGGACTTGAATTTTAAAATAACATTTGCATGGACTGGGAATATTTCAGGTGCATAACGTTAGCCTGTGTGTGATAGAGTTATGTAGGTAACATTGGGCTACTTTGGAATACAAATAATCTTGAATGCAGTGCAGCAGCGAGCATGGCAGGCAAGAGGGTGTGCGCCCCGCCCATATGAGCAGAACTGGGAAACCCGGCAGAGGCAAACCAGTGCAAGCGCGGCAGCGGCAGCGTTGCAGCAGGTGTGCGTCCCACCCAAGTATGCAGAACTGGGAAGCCCAGCAGAGGCTAACCAGTGCAAGCGCGGCAGCGGCAGCGTTGCAGCGGTGTGTGTCCCACCCAAATGTGCAAAACAACTGGAATGCCCAACAGAGGTAAGCCCAGTGCGAGTTCCCGCTAGCAGGAACTACTGCTGCCTTGTAGATTGATTGGGGACAATCAAAGGCTAGCGGAGCAAACCGTAAACACACCTGAATAAGCGATAAACCAAGGTGTTTATTAAAACGACTGGTTTGCTGGGAAGATGGCGCTCATAAGCCCGGGAGGGCAGGCCGTCTAAGGGTCGCTGCCCTGAAAGAAATAGCAGCCCACTGCCTTGTGGGTCTGGCTGGGGACAATCGAAGACTAGCGGAAGAAGCGAATCCGCACACAATAGCTGGCTGAAATCGAACACCCCACCGAAAGATAAGCAACTGTGCTCAAATAGGTGCTGAAGGTTGGTGCACGTACATTACGTTCTGATGTTTGGCTGTTTATATATCACAAAGAGAATGATAAAAACAGGCATAGAACGATCGAAAAAGAAGAATGCAGTGCAGAATTTCCTGCCGAAACTGAAGTTAGAGTCAGAAGGAAAAATCGTCAATTTGACTATGAAGAAGCTGTCGATTAACCCTTAACAGAGGAGAAAAAATTTGAAATAAACTTTTCAATATACCTTGAACATTACTCTCAATTCTCTGAATGAACTATTCACGCTTTTTGAAACCCATAGCAATAATTTTCAGTTTTTATATGACATTTTAAAACACAAGGATATAGATGACATAACTCAAGGATATAGATGACATAACTCAAGGATATAGATGACAAAACACAAAGATATAGATAACAAAACACAAGGATATAGATGACATAACTCAAGGATATAGATTACAAAACACAAGGATATAGATAACAAAACACAAGGATATAGATGACATAACTCAAGGATATAGATGATAAAACACAAGGATATAGATGACAAAACTCAAGGATATAGATGACAAAACACAAGGATATATATGATAAAACTCAAGGATATAAATGACAAAACGCAAGGATATAGATGACAAAACGTTAGAAAATTATTGTACGAGCCTCCAGTCAATACTTCGGTCAAAAATGAATCGAATATAAATACAAATGATCTTCAAGAAGAATGACCTGATGTATCCAGAATGCTACCATATTCTAAGAAACATTTGAATGTTTTAAATTATTTGTGACAAAATAACTTGATTACTTTGTATTCGAATACAGTTGTAGCTCTGAGAATTTGATTAACACTCGCTGTCTCTGTAGCTAGTGGGAAAGAAGTTTTCCAAATTAAAATTAATAAAACACAACTTATGAAGTTCAATAAGTCAAACAAAACTTAGAAATATGTCTTTAACTTCTATTGAATCTACATTGGCTGCCACGCTAGACTACACATTCATAATTAACAAATTTGCTAAAGTTAAAGTTAGAAGGGTAAAACTTTAGTAGATTGTTGTAAATCGAAAGACAAACTTCCCTTGGCTACCGCTAACGACTTGTGTCGTTCAGCACCTGTTTTCGCAAGTAAACCAAGATTTTCAATGCGAGATTTATCTGATGATAGTCATGTTCAGAATGGCTGATTCTGACTTCTTAGCCAGTGATAGTGATAAAACTGGCTCCTAATGTTATACAAGATTGGATTTTCATTCACGTGACGATGTTTATAGATCAATAGTAGTCATTCCCAGTCGTACAGGTGTAGGTGATGGACGCCCACCTGCAAACAGGGCGTATCATACTGTGGATAGATATGGGGAGCAACGTTAACAGCAGTTACAGCATTAGCTAGTGGATTATTAATAATATATTCTATATATAGACAGGGAAGTAGCTAGACTTTGTTGAAAAATAGGTGACAGCAAAATTTTTTGGAGCGTCATTTCGAAGCTTTGCATCATACTGAGAAAATACACCGCACGACACTGGAGATAGGACATTGTGATATATTATTATTTGATCGCTATGTATTCAGACGCAGTCAGTAAACCTAATATGTCAACTCTGATTAATTTTTGCTTGAAGGTTTGCTGTCAATTTAAACCAATGTCCTGCGCCAGTCAGACAAGTCTTACTCTCACTTCAGAGGTACTGGTATTTTAGATCACCCTTCACCCGTGTGTCGCCGGCGCTCGCAAGGAGCAAAGAATAGTAACACTGCGACCTACAAGGCGTGACTGAGGTAGGACATGGAAGCTATCCTAGTAAATAAAAAGCGTCGCAAAAATCGGGTAATAGTAGACACCTAACTGGTACAACTTTCAATTACTCGGATCAGACTCCCGAGTGGTTACCGGGGCCCGCCCGAGTGGTTACCGAGGTCCGCCCGAGTGGTTACCGGGGCCCGACCGAGTGGTTACCAGGGCCTAAATTTCGGGTGTAAAGAATAGAGCCACTGCTACCTGCCACGCATGTCGTAAGAGGCGACTAAGGAGGTTTGACTGAAATCGGATGCATGTGTCCTAAACTTGTAGAAATCTATGCGGTTAGGAGCCACCAATGTGCAACGTATATACGTTCATGGCAAAGATCAAACATATCACAAAGAGTGATTAAAATTGGTTGTAAAGAACGACCGCAAAGAAGAAGACTCGGATCACATATAGATCACATACAGATCACATACAGATCACATACAGATCACATACAGATCACATACAGATCACATACAGATCACATACAGATCACATACAGATCACATACAGATCACACACAGATCACACACAGATCACATACAGATCACATACAGATCACATACAGATCACATACAGATCACATACAGATCACATACAGATCACATACAGATCACATACAGATCACATACAGATCACATACAGATCACATACAGATCACATACAGATCACATACAGATCACATACAGATCACATACAGATCACATACAGATCACATACAGATCACATACAGATCACATACAGATCACATACAGGTCACATACAG
This sequence comes from Arion vulgaris, assembly GCA_020796225.1. NCBI lineage: Eukaryota > Metazoa > Mollusca > Gastropoda > Stylommatophora > Arionidae > Arion > Arion vulgaris. The sequence goes on from CM036765.1 coordinate 6,953,977, forward strand.
ATCACATACAGATCACATACAGATCACATACAGATCACAAACAGATCACACACAGATCAGACACAGATCATACACAGATCACAAACAGATCACATACAGATCACATACAGATCACATACAGATCACATACAGATCACATACAGATCACATACAGATCACATACAGATCACATACAGATCACATACAGATCACATACAGATCACAAACAGATCACACACAGATCACACACAGATCACAAACAGATCACAAACAGATCACATACAGATCACATACAGATCACATACAGATCACATACAGATCACATACAGATCACATACAGATCACATACAGATCACATACAGATCACAAACAGATCACATACAGATCACATACAGATCACATACAGATCACATACAGATCACAAACAGATCACATACAGATCACATACAGATCACATACAGATCACACACAGATCACATACAGATCACATACAGATCACATACAGATCACATACAGATCACATACAGATCACATACAGATCACATACAGATCACATACAGATCACATACAGATCACATACAGATCACATACAGATCACATACAGATCACATACAGATCACATACAGATCACATACAGATCACATACAGATCACATACAGATCACATACAGATCACATACAGATCACATACAGATCACATACAGATCACATACAGATCACATACAGATCACAAACAGATCACACACAGATCAGACACAGATCATACACAGATCACAAACAGATCACATACAGATCACATACAGATCACATACAGATCACATACAGATCACATACAGATCACATACAGATCACATACAGATCACATACAGATCACATACAGATCACATACAGATCACAAACAGATCACACACAGATCACACACAGATCACAAACAGATCACAAACAGATCACATACAGATCACATACAGATCACATACAGATCACTACAGATCACATACAGATCACAATACAGATCACATACAGATCACATACAGATCACAAACAGATCACATACAGATCACATACAGATCACATACAGATCACATACAGATCACATACAGATCACAAACAGATCACATACAGATCACATACAGATCACATACAGATCACAACAGATCACATACAGATCACATACAGATCACATACAGATCACATACAGATCACATACAGATCACATACAGATCACATACAGATCACAAACAGATCACATACAGATCACATACAGATCACATACAGATCACAAACAGATCACATACAGATCACATACAGATCACATACAGATCACATACAGATCACACACAGATCACTACAGATCACATACAGATCACATACAGATCACATACAGATCACATACAGATCACATACAGATCACATACAGATCACTACAGATCACTACAGATCACATACAGATCACATACAGATCACATACAGATCACATACAGATCACATACAGATCACATACAGATCACAAACAGATCACACACAGATCACACAGATCACACACAGATCACAAACAGATCACATACAGATCACATACAGATCACAAACAGATCACACACAGATCACACACAGATCACAAACAGATCACAAACAGATCACATACAGATCACATACAGATCACATACACATCAGATCACATACAGATCACATACAGATCACATACAGATCACAAACAGATCACAAACAGATCACATACAGATCACATACAGATCACATACAGATCACATACAGATCACACACAGATCACAAACAGATCACATACAGATCACATACAGATCACATACAGATCACACAGATCACATACAGATCACATACAGATCACATACAGATCACATACAGATCACTACAGATCACATACAGATCACATACAGATCACATACAGATCTCATACAGATCACATACAGATCACATACAGATCACAAACAGATCACATACAGATCACATACAGATCACATACAGATCACAAACAGATCACAACAGATCACAACAGATCACATACAGATCACATACAGATCACACACAGATCACATACAGATCACATACAGATCACATACAGATCACATACAGATCACATACAGATCACATAGAGATCACATACAGATCACATACAGATCACATACAGATCATACAGATCACATACAGATCACATACAGATCACATACAGATCACATACAGATCACACACAGATCACACAACAGATCACACACAGATCACACACAGATCACACACAGATCACAAACAGATCCAGTACAGATCACATACAGATCACACACAGATCACACACAGATCACAAACAGATCACAAACAGATCACATACAGATCACATACAGATCACATACAGATCACATACAGATCACAAACAGATCACAACAGATCACATACAGATCACATACAGATCACATACAGATCACTACAGATCACATACAGATCACATACAGATCACATACAGATCACATACAGATCACATACAGATCACATACAGATCACACACAGATCACACACAGATCACATACAGATCACACAGATCACACACAGATCACATACAGATCACAACAGATCACAAACAGATCAATACAGATCACATACAGATCACATACAGATCACATACAGATCACATACAGATCACATACAGATCACATACAGATCACATACAGATCACACACAGATCACACACAGATCACATACAGATCACACACAGATCACAAACAGATCAAATACAGATCACATACAGATCACATACAGATCACATACAGATCACATACAGATCACACAGATCACATACAGATCACTACAGATCACATAGATCACTCAGATCACATACAGATCACATACAGATCACATACAGATCACATACAGATCACATACAGATCACATAGACTGGTTAACAATGAGTCGATATGGAGCGTTCGAAGAAGAAAAAGAAGAAGAAGAACAAGACCACTATCATAAAACATAAACGCTGGAAATGTATTGGACATGTGATATACATGTTCTCTGTGTTTCTGACACATAAAAAGGAACTTCTTTTAAATTTGAGTTATGAATTTATTGTCTGATTCTATATGTTCTGTGACGTGTAAGATATGAATCTCTTCATTTCTGTTGTATCCTTTGTTTGATAAAAGCCTTCTGGTCGAAACGTTGCTGTGTATTGTTATTGTTTGTTTTAAAACTACAGTACTTTGTTTTTACGTGTTTAGCCTTTGCTACGTAATTTTACTGCAGTCTTTCCTTTCTTCGAAAAGACAAAAGAGAGAAATAGAGAGAGAGGGAGTGAGAGATAGAAAGAGAGAGTGCGAGAGTGCGAGAGAGAGAGAGAAAAGAGAAATTCAGACAAGAACTTAAGTCATTGTAGATCTCTGATTGATTAATTGATTGATAGAACCATCATCATTTCACTTCGGTAAATAGCTATGTGTGCTCCGATCTCTCTCTTACACAGGAATATCTCAGCTGCAGTACACGAACTCCGTAGCACCGACGAGGGTCCTCTATGTAATTCAAAAGACTTCGAAAGTATTTTGTAGGAATTTCAATTTGTTAAATCGTTCTAGTTAAATTTGCCCAGGCAACGACTTTACAGAGTGCTCTTCTCGATTTAGAACTGTCAATAGTTCTTTAACATGCTCAACTTGAACATGGGACCTACGTTTTATCGTCCGTCTCCGATAGGATTAGGACCTCGAGCTCACTTACACTGAGATCATGGATATCTGGAAAGATATATCGATGGCTTCACGAAGGAGCGAACTGAGTACATTTAGAACGAGTGGTGAACACATTGCCTCTACGATACAGAGATCGTGTGTCCGAAAAAAGTAAACAAGGACAAAAAAGAGTCCAAAGGCTAAGGATGAACTTCATTGCACCGGGCTTCCCCATAGTGTTCCGTCCCTGTCGGCAGAGATGATGTGTCATCATCCGAGAGCATGCAAAAATCACGAACTCCGTAGCTGCGGCAAAAATCCTTGGGATCTCATGAACAAACTCCACAAGTATCTCAGTCCAGATTCTAACCCACAACCATCAGTAGATTTGAACACAACACCTTCAGTACAACAGATAAGCGACATAACAACTTCAGTACAACAGATAAGTGACATAACAACTTCAGTACAACAGATAAGCGACATAACAACTTCAGTACAACAGATAAGCGACATAACAACTTCAGTACAACAGATAAGCGACATAACAACTTCAGCTAATGAAACACCAAAGAAGACCAGAAAATAAAGAAAGGAAGACGAAGCGGTAGAAGAAGAAGAAGGCAAAACCGAAGACGAAGAAGAAAAAGAAGAAGGAGAAGAAGAAGAAGGTGAACAAGAAGAAGAAGAAGAGGAAGAAGATGGAGGAGGAAAAGAAGAAGAAGGAGAAGAAGAAGGAGAAGAAGAAGAAGGAGAAGAAGAAGGAGAAGAAGAAGAAGGAGAAGAGAGAGAAGAAGGAGAAGAAGAAAAAGATGAAGAAAAGGACAGGAAGAAGAAGGAGAAAATAAGAAGATAAAGGAGAAAACAATGAAAACGAAGAAGAAAAAGAAGACGAAGAAGAAGATGAAAAAGAAGACGAAGAAGAAGATGAAAACGAAGAAGAAGAAGCAGATGTTATAAAGAAGAAGAGGACGGATTCTAAGAATAAGAATAATTTCGTACTGAAATGTCATGAGTTACACTACAATCAAAACAAAAAGTAACATAATATGTTAACTGAAAAAAAAGTTGTGTTCCGAAATGCATCTTTTTTTATTGTCTGTTTCCTCTCACACAACAGAAGTGTCAACTGTGTCTAGCCTATTGTTTCATTTTGTGAAGTGCCACCCTCTACCTCTCACCCCCTCCCCAACATAGTGAAGACACCTAATTGAGAGTTTTAATTTAATACAGTCATTGTATTTAGGAATAGCTTTCTGCATAGACCGTTTCATTTCTACCCTAAGGTGGAGTCTTCAATTTAGAGTGACGTTAGGATTTGTGGTCTAAACACACGTTTAGGATACCTGGTAGCAGGTAATATTTTCTACTTATTTTTTACCTTGTATTATTTTACATTTTACAGAGACCATATGGTTGTTAACTCTGCCAATGCCGGTTCCAAGCCCGGATGAAAAAGGAGGAGGACTTGTGCCTGAGGCCAGCTACCTCATCACAGGAAATTGAAAGAGCTACAGAAACTAGCAAGACAGGACGCCATACCGGTAAACCGACCAGTCAGGTGGTGTGCTGTACACCTAGTGCATCAATGACGGTTGTTGATGAAAGCCGCTTTGCGGAAGTCAGCAACCCGACTCGTACATTACTTGGCTCAAAACACACACTAAAATTGGATTTTGGAATGTGAGAACGATGGCCACGGCTACAAAATCAGCCCAAATTGCAGAAGAAATGAAGAGATACGAGCTGGACATACTGGGGTTAAGTGAGATGAGATGGCTTGGAACAGATAGAAGAGTAATTATAATGAAGACATCTATGGCAAGTAATGCAGATATCACACTGGAATCTAAAATGATAAAAATAACAGAGCAGTTCACCTATTTGGGTAGCTATTTTGATTGCACAGGAAATGTTAAAAAAGAAATTATGATACGAATTGGCAAAGCAGCATCAGCTTTTAAAAGTCTAAATAAAATGTGGAACTGCAAGTTATATAGTATTAAAACTAAATTTCGAATCTTCAATTCAAATGTTGTATCAATCCTAACATATGCTAGCGAGAGTTGGAAAATGACTAAAGATATAGAAAGCAAGTTGAATGCATTTGAAAATAGATGTCTGCGAAAAATAATGAATATAAAATGGAACAAATTCAGGAGTAGTGATGAAATCAGAGAAATGTCTGATCAAACACTAGTGACAACTGTTATAGGAAAGAGAAGATGGAGATATGTTGGACACACCTTTGAGGAGAAATGATCAACGAATATCAAAGCAGGCATTGAAGTGGGATGCAAAGGGTTCAAGAAAGAGAGAACAACCTAGGAAGACTCTGAAACGAACTTTGCTGAGAGAGGAAGGAAATATCTGTCTCAGTTCCATGGAGGAGATTGAGCAAGTTGCCCAGGATAGATCGGTATGGAGAAATTACTTGCAGGCTCTATGTAACGTATAACGGTAGGAGAGGAATTATTATTATTTACATGGTTGTTGCCAGAGCTACGGTGTGCGTGCTTTGTGCAATACTATCGGCAGATTTTGGGCCATTTCTACGGATAGGGACCGAGCTATATGAGGTAAGACCCAGTGCAATGAATTCAATACTTCAACTTGAGATCTTGATAGATAGAGAAGAAAACAAACCGGAAGTGGATGATAGTGATCATTGGAGTGGAAACGTCTCTTCTTTTCTGTGATTAACTTCTGCTTTGTGACTACTCTGGTATGTGTCATAAACAGGGTGATGCGCTTGAGGTCTTCACCGGTCCACTATAGTTTGTTTTGAAGGGTTGTTTCTATTGGTCAGATTTCCATTCTCAAACTGCTCAGGCTGGGGCAGTCTTGCAGGATGTGATCTGGGGACTGATTTAGTGCTCAGAATGTGTAGGCAGCTGAGTCCCTGAGACCAGTTCTATGGAGGTGTGCTCTGAGAACGAAGTGTCTGGTTCTAATCCTGAGTGTGAACAATATTGCTAGTAATATTATTTTAGAACAAATGAGGAGCTTTGGAAACAGGAGAATGTATGTCTTGGAGTACCATCATTAAAAGACGAAGATGGAGGTAGATTGACATGTATGTTGTATGTCAGTCAGACATTGGCTAGACAGCCTCAGATGGACAGCGGATAGGAAGAGAAGGTCTGGACATCCAAAGGAAACATGGAGAAGAACTACGGAGAGAGAGTTGAAGGAGTGTGATCTGACGTGGGAGACGGTTGATATTAAGGCAGCAGAACGGCAACAGTGGAAGTCTCTTGTGAAAGCCTTATGTGTCAATCGGCACACAAAGAGGATATAGATAGATCATTTTAGAATGATGACACTGGAAGGAGACCATACTTTGCTAATTATAATTTAGATTCAATTAGTAATTGAAAGCTCTCATGTGTTGTTTTAACTGGCTCAGATAGTGAGTGACCTGGTGTGACATCGATGTGCATGTGACATGTTAATTACGTGTCAAATGAGCAGATTACTTAATTGCTTTAATTCCTTGACAGTTGAATCAACTAGGATATGCGTGTGTTTTTTCTGTATTGTCTTTCTTATAATCTTTCTTTTTCTAGGTGTCTCTGTGGCGTTGATGTTAGATGCCGTTCTCGCCAAATGTACCTGGTTCGCTCCTCGGGGAGCCATCTTTATATTTTCCAGAGATCCCTGATCTCAGTGTAGGTGAGATCGAGTTCTAGTCCTATCACGGCTAAAACGTCAATTTCATGTTCAATTTGAGCAAGTAAAAGAACCCTTGGCAGTTCAAAATCGAGAATAGCAAGCTGGAAAGCTGCTGCAATGCAAAATTATGAAAATATAACAAATAAAATTCCTACAAAATATCTTCAATATTTTCAAAATTACATCGGAGCCCTCGCCGGTGCTACGGAGTTCGTACACTGCATCAGGATCTTTCTGGGTGTAAGTGAATCGAGCACACATGGTTACTCACCGAAGTGCAATGATGATGTTCCTATCAATAAATCAACCAATCTTCTTTCTAATCCTGTTTTACCTCACATGTCGAGCACTTCACATGTCGGGCACTTCACATGTCGGGCACTTCACATGTCGGGCACTACACATGTCGGAACTTCACACGTCTGGCACTTCACACGTCATGCACTTCACACGTCATGCACTTTACACGTCGGGCACTTCACATGTCGGGCACATCACACGTTGGGCACTTCACATGTCGGGCACTTCACATTTCGGGCACTTTACATGTCGGGCACTTCACATGTCGGGCACTTCACTCGTCGAGGCACTCGATATTTATTAAATATTAGTAACTTGCTAATACCTAGGAATAAGAACAAGGTAATGAGAATAAATGCAGTAAATCTAAACCAGATTGTAACAGACTATGATCACAGGTATAAGGAATTACAACAGATAACTGATTAGAAAATTCATAAGTATATTTAACCACTTGTAATATCAATTTCTCTCTGTCTTGGAGAGTGAATAACAACAACAAAGAAAATGACGTTTGTAACAGACTATGATCACAGGTATAAAGAATTACAACAGATAACTGATTAGAAAATTCATAAGTATATTTAACCACTTGTAATATCAATTTCTCTCTGTCTTGGAGAGTGAATAACAACAACAAAGAAAATGACGCTTGTAACAGACTATGATCACAGGTATAAGGAATTACAACAGATAACTGATTAGAAAATTCATAAGTATATTTAACCACTTGTAATATCAATCTCTGTCTTGGAGAGTGAATAACAACACTTGCACTATCAAATTCCCTGAATCCTTCTGAAATATTATGTCTTATCTTCTGTGCTCGCCGGTCTATATTAATAAAGTTAGTTTTTTGCAGATGTCCTTTTAGGAATTCAGTCCACACTGTAAAATAGTTCATTAACTTATAACAGTTCATTACCTGGCGTTGATGTTCGAGATACTATGGTCGTTCACAATTCCCTTCAATCTCAGGGAAAATAGGATGCTTCTGGCACTTTACTGGTCTCGTCTTTGGTTGCGGAAAGCTAGTCTTCACAGTCAGCGGGTCGCTTACTCATCTGCTTCTATAGTCTTCAGGCATCAGTCCTCTGGTCGTCAGGCACTGGTCATCGGTTAGTCTGGCATCGGTTCATCTAGGCGTCAGTTCTCTAGTCGTCATCTCGTCGTCTTGGTTCACAGTACATATATAAAACCTCGCTGTTCTTCTCTGGTAAATGGTTGTTTATTGATGTGTACTAGTTAACAACTTCATGTTAGTTCACCGCTCTATCTCTCTTTGGCTTTACGTGTTGTTCTTAGCAGTTCCAATCAATTTAAAATCACTGTTAAAGGCATTCTAGTTTCTCTCTCTCAAAAATCAAAGTAGTATCTACTTGCTACTTAAACATTATTATGATCCGTTCTACTCAACTTCTCCAGTCAGTCTGTCTTTCTCCGCTGCTCAAATGTAAACTTCTCAACTCCCAAATAACAGAATATTCCTCTGAAAAACTCACTAACTCGACGGTATTTCTCTTGTACTTCAATGTATCCGTCCGACCTCCTCACTTCTCAAGTTGTAACTATCCTACCTCTCAACTCCCAAAATAACAGAATATTCCTCTGAAAACCTCACTAACTCGACGGTATTTCTCTTGTACTTCAATGTATCCGTCCGACCTCCTCACTTCTCAAGTTGTTACTATCCTACCTCTCAACTCCCAAATAACATAATATTCCTCTGAAAAACTCACTAACTCGAAGGTATTTCTCTTGTACTTCAATGTATACGTCCGACCTCCTCACTTCTCAAGTTGTTACTATCCTACTGTTCAAACCAAAAGCTCCAAATTGTCCCTTCTCTGGTTCGAGATCCTCGATTTTTACGTGAGTCCTCGCCTATCTCGGGTTGGAACCCTTTTCATGAATTTAACTCCCTACTGGTCAGCAACTGGACTGGTAAACAATTTAATACTAATAGTATTCAAGGACGCCCCGTGCAAAAATAAGGGTCGTGGTTGACCCCGACTGTACCCCCTAATTAGGATAACAGTGAAACTGTTACAAGATTATGCTGGAGGAAACAGTTCTACATGATGTAGGATCTACACATACCTTGGTAGCAACATAGACACAGAAGGAGGAACAAACAAAGATGTCAAGATAAGAATACAAAAAGCAATGGAAAACTGTATTGCATTGACTAAAATATGGAAGTCAAAGGAGATCAAAATAAACACAAAGCTGAGAATCTTTCAGCAAATATGAAGTCAGTGCTGCTCTATGACTCGAAACATGGAAGAAACAAAAGAAACAGCCAGAAAACTACATACCATCATAAATGGATACTTACGTAGAATAGGGGGACTGAAATGGTATGATAAGATTACAAACGAGGAACTCACAGAAAGAATTAAGCAGATACCAGTGGAGAAAGAGCTAATGAAGAGACGCTGGTGATGGATAGGACACACATTGAGAAGACCGACCAGAAACATTGACGACAGGCAATATTTTGGAACCCGCAGGGAAAGGGGAGTAGGGGAAGCCTAGACATACATGGAGAAGAGAGCTGGAGAGTAATATGAAAAGATAGGTAAAACATGGACATAATTGAAAGGGATGGTAAGAGAGAGGAAGAGCTGGAAGAAGTTTGTTGAAGACCTATGCTCCGTTTGGAGTTGAAAGATGAAAAAGTAACTTGTTCAGGTCTGAATTCTTGATAAAATCACCAAAAATGTCCTGCAAAACTGTCCCCTGAATGTCCCACTTAGAAAAGGATGCTGACCTTACAACACAACACTAAATTTAAAACTACCTCCAGTGTGTTGCCAGGGCTTGCAAGGGGAGCAAAGAATAGTAACACTGCCACCTATAAGGCATGCCGTAAGAGGTAACTAAGGTAGGAGTCTAGAGAAGCTGCACTAGTACATAAAAAAACGTTAACAAATTGGATGTGCTGTACTACTTGTAGGCGCATAACTGGCACAATGTACAATCGCTCTCAGGCTCAGATCACATACGAGTAAACTTCTTCTTCAAACGCTCCATAACGACCACTTGCTAACCAACAAATCTTTGTGATTTGTATTTGATCCGAGCTTAAGACCAATTATACATTGCTCTATTATGTGCCTGCAAGTATGCCAGCACATCCGGTTTCTGCGAGGTTTTTATTAGTAGGGTAGCTCCAAATACCTACATCAGACACCCAAACGACATGTCTTGTAGGTCGCAGTGACTATTCTTTCTCCCTTGCGAGCCTTGGCAACACACGGGCAATACAAGCAAACGAAGAGTGGTTTAAGAAGTAGTTGATAGTGTTTTAACAAGCTTTCGTAGATTAAGCAGAAAAACATATTCGAAACTACATGGCAACAGCAATGAGCTTTAGACAACTGCCGACTTCATCAAAAGAATGTGTCTAACGATACAGTCAACAAATTAGCGATAGCAAAGAAGAAGTTCATTTCATTGAATATACTATTCTCCATTTCTATTCTCTTTCTAATCTATTTTTTGCACATACATACTTAAATTATTGTCATCATCAAATAGCTTGTCCTGAGTAGAACTGAGCCACCCCAACGGTCCTTCAGAATTTCTATTTCTCATAGGTCAGATGCCGTGCCACTGCAGCCGTCATGCTCAAACTATCAGTTACATCTTGAATCCATCTTCTACGTGGTCTTCCTTTTCTTCTCTTTGCCGGTATGCCTCTTTCAATGATGGTCTTCTCTAGCCCTTCATGTTTCTTTATATGTCCAAAATATCTCAATTTTCTCTTTCTTATTTATAGCATTAGCCAGTTTTCTTTGATTTTGAGTTCTTTCTGGATAGATCTATTTGTTCTCCTCTCTGTCCATGATATACGAAGGACCTTTCTGTAACACTTATATTCAAAAGCATATATATGTTTTTCCACTGCTTTCTTGTCTGTTATATTTATTTTATGTTATATATATATTTTACAGATTATGTGAGTAACATAGTTTACTAAAAGCCACTCACCGATTTTCTGAAGACGTTGGCGGACCTGGGTTACATTTAACATGTGCGGAACTGTGGTCTATTGTCTGTTATTGTGAGCTTCTGCACGTAAGTGATCACATTCTGTATATTTATTCTTCTCTTAACTCCCCCTTGAAACATAATGCATCACAAAATTTCTTCCAACCAGATATGTCTTAACTTGCGAGTCACCAAGTTAAATACAAATAAGATTCAGACCTTTATCAACGGATGTCTTCAGCGGATTCTCAGATTGAGATGGTATGACAGAGTTGCAAACACAAACCTGTCGATAAGAACCGGACATGAACTCATGATGACCCAGGTTAAGGGGGAATAAGGGCGATGGGTCAGGAATACCCTACGGAAGACGCAGTTGAATGTCACTGTACAAGCCTGAGGGAAACCGCAAGGAAAACGAAAAAGAGGACGCCCTAACCAGACCTGGAGATGAAGTCTTCTTGAGGAACTGAAGAGTTCTCGACTATCCTGGGAGACCATAAAGAAAATAGCCAGAGATTGAGAAGAGTGCCTGACTATCCTAGGAGACCATAAAGAAAATAGCCAGAGATTGAGAAGAGTGGCGAACAACTGTTGAGGTCCTATGCTCCATGAGGAGCGGAGAGGAATAAGTATGTAAGTAAGATCTGTCTCCAGCAATCTAACTTAGTACATTACATATGAGAGGAATAAGTAAGTCAGTAAGATCTGTCTCCAGCAATCTAACTTAGTACATTACATATGAGAGGAATAGTTATGTAAGTAAGATCTGTCTCCAGCAATCTAACTTAGTACATTCATAGTCATAGTCAGATAGAACGACTGGAAAGAATACAGAACGAGGCGATGCGCATTATACTTGGTTGCACTAAAGACACGTCGTGCAGGGCGATGCGCTATCTCTTGACTATCCTACTATGGAGTATAGAATACTGATGAGCCGTGCACGAGCATACCTTCGAGTCAATGCTGACACACAACATCCTCTGCACTTGGAAATAAAGAGACAAAAGGAAATAGGTTAAAAGAGGAAAATCTTGGATGGGTCAGGCCGAGGACTGTATTGAACAGGTGTGTACACTTGAAGACATTGATCCCGGTGAAGAATGGATACCGGTGCCAAGAGCAATCGCTACATCCTTTTCTGTATGCATCGAACTTGATAAAGAATGCAGGCAACACAACCCACTTGTTGTGGAGGCAGAGGTTCAGGCATTAATTTCTGAGAACGCATCTGATCATGATGTAATCATTTATACGGATGGTTCGGTGATTCGACATGTGCGGAGCTCGTGGGCTTTCACTGCTCAGGTCGGAGGTGATGTTGTGAAGGAAGACAGTGGTGGTTTTGCCGTGACTACAAGCAGTCTCACTATGGAATTCATGGCGGTTACCAAAGCGATGATTTGGCTAGAATCACAGACTTTTATCCATGCATGTTTTCTCAGTGACTCAATGAGTATGCTCAGGAAGATTGAAACAGGATGGGCTAGGAGACATTGGATAGAATCGCTGGGGAGGTCTAAGCTGACAAAGATCAGTTTTATTTTTGTACCAGGGCATGCAGGTGTAAGGGGGAATGAACGTGCGGATAGGCTTGCAGGTATGGCTGCTGTCCAAAGCAGACGAGCAATGGACCAGGCTGATATTATAAATTCCTAAGGGAGAGAGGGCGTGTACATGATTCACGTAATAGCGGTGCATCCACAACACTAACCAGACTGCAAGAACTCAAAGTTAAGTGTGGTGTAGCTCGACAAGAACGCTATGCTGGCAGACAAAGAAGAATTGTAAACCAACAAAGAACCGGTGTCGTTAGTCGCCACACGCTGATGGACATACTGAGGAGAGATCGGAGCACTTATGGACTAATTTGTTCGACGTGCAGTGATGGTGATCCGACGACTAAACTAAAACTAAACTAACTTAGTACATTACATATATTTCTCACCTTTTCTCTTTCTCTGTCACCAGTGGTAGTTTGTTAGTTATTCTGTTTTGTTCTCTCTTTCTCTCTCTCTCTATGGCGGAGAAGAACAGTAATGCCTTTGAATGCAAATACTACAGAAGCGTACTTAGAATATCATAGACAGAGAAAAGAACAAATGCTTCTGTTCTACAACGGCTTGATATTAAAGAGAGTTGGTATTAAAGAGAATAGCATCTAGGAAAATTAAACATTTCGGACACATCAAACGACATGAGTGCATAGAGAAGATAATTTTGGAGGAAATGATGCCTGGACGAAAAATGAGAGGAAGACCTAGAACACGATGGGTGCAAGATGTCATTGGCGATCTGAGAATGACTGCTGCTGACGTCGGGAAACTTGCACAAAAGAGAGAGGTTTTCGGGACTGCTGTCATGGGAACCAGGTTCCGGAAGGGACAAGATACTTAATAGTTATAGATATATATATATATATATGTATTCATGATGTAACTGATGGTTTGAGCATGATTGCTGCAGAGGCGGAACATCGGACTTATGTTAGAGAGATATTCCGAAGGACTGTTAGGGTGGCAAAGTTCTAGGATATGGACAAGCTATTTGATGAATGAGTATATATATATATATATATGATGTCAGATCAGATATTTCATCTGATACCGTATGACAGACAGTAGACGGTACCATCTGCAACTGTTAAACCCACTGCCTTGTGGAGCGTGGTCGGGGAAGCTAACAGTTAGGGAAGTAAACTGTGATAGAAATTCCTTACGACCCTATGGATCAGCACGGTTATGAAGAAGGATAGAGGAGTAAACCTTGACTACAAATCCGGAGGGAGGGACCTAAGACAGTTTATTATTAGGTGTGTTTTCCATTTCATTTTCTGGCATACCCTACAAATCATGATTGATTTCAAAGTATGGACTTTGTCTTTCCTTTGGATGAAGCAATGGGGTATAGAGGGGACTTTGTCTTTCCTTTGGATGAAGCAATGGGGTATAGAGGGGACTTTGTCTTTCCTTTGGATGAAGCAATGGGGTATAGAGGGGATTGTACAAAACGGACAATGCACATTCCCCATATCAGCTGCCCAGGCTAAACATAAATAGAGCGAACGCGTTATCATTGATTTGGCTCAGACACTACACGGAAAACAAAAGTCACGAGAGACTTAGGGATGAGCTGAAATAAAAGAGAGAAGCGCAATCTCAGAAGTTCTCACAGTAGAAAAACTTGAGAATTGAACGTCTGCAAAGACGAATGTTGCCATATAGAGATTTTTATGTGCTCGTCTCTCGTGCAAAAGTACCAGGTTTGTTCCCTCATGGAGCCATCTGGATATTTTTCCAGAGATCCCTGATCGCAGTGTAGGGGAGATTGAGTTCCTAGTCTTATCGGAAACCGACGATAAAATGTAGGTTCCGTTTTTAATTTGAGCGCGTAATAGAACCATTGTCAGTTCAGAATCGAGAAGAGCAGGCTGGAAAGCCGCTGCCCTTGCAAAATTCATTTTATAAAAAGATTAAAATTAAAATTTCTACATAAATATCTTCACCATCTTCAAAATTACATCAGGACCCTCGCATGTGCTATGGAGGTCGTGCACTGCCGCTGAGATCTTCCTGTGTAAGAAAGAGATCGGAGCAGACATAGCTACTCACCAAAGTGCAATGATGATGGTGCTATCACTCAAT
This sequence comes from Arion vulgaris, assembly GCA_020796225.1. Classification (NCBI taxonomy): domain Eukaryota; kingdom Metazoa; phylum Mollusca; class Gastropoda; order Stylommatophora; family Arionidae; genus Arion; species Arion vulgaris. The sequence goes on from CM036765.1 coordinate 6,969,259, forward strand.
CAATCAATAAATAAATAAATGTATATATATATTTATATATATGAAAGCTAAAATGTCGTTCACACTGTTCATTGTCCATTTAAGAATATTAGAACAGTTTTATACAGGGTGTTCAAGATTAAAGCAGCCCCATTGACAAATCGAAAGTTGCCAGATAATCTATCGTGTTATATTTATGTACTATTTAAACCGGTTCTGACTAGCTCGTTTTACGTCACATTTGTTCATCGCCCCTTCCGCACTACAATTACATACCGTCACATAACCTTGACCTATACTACGTCATAACTGAACCTTCTCATTTTCATACATATATGCCAGATTGACTCCATTCACAGGCTGCTATTATCTTGAACACCCTGTATAAGACAAATAGCGAACGTGTGTTCTCAGGGCTCTCACGGGGATCAAAGAAAAGTAACACTGCGACCTATAAGCAAGCCGTAAGAGACGACTGAGGTAGGAGACTAGGAAGCTACCCTAGTAAATAAAAAGTGTCGCAGAAATCAGATGTGCTGGCCTACTTGTATGCGCATAACTGGCACAACGTATAATCGCTCTTAGGCTAAGATCACATACAAATCACAAAGAATGATTTGAACAAGTGGTCGATATGGAGCGTTTGAAGAAGAAGATATAGACAAAGTTACTTTGAGTTTAGAGAATAACTTTGTTAAAATGTATCATTCTACAGCTAACAGAAGGTGAAGCATTTCTGTCTATGAGGTTCGTGTCATTTTATAACTCTCGTAGTGCGAACAAATATGGATATTGTTGTGATGGCAATTTCATATTCTGTGGCTCAGCCTGTGACCATAGTTTCACCATCTGTTTGGACCGTTATGAAGGGTAGATATTGAATTATTATTATCTTTACTTTGTTGCACTTGATGAAGATCAATTTGTAGATACACTAGTTGTGCTACTTGTTTCTACATTTACTTTAGTCGTTAAGTCATGACTATAAGCAGAGAATATAAAGATATCAACATACAAATAAATCACCAAACGCTAAAGCAGGTGAGAGAATGTAAATACCTTTGAAGTATCTTCACATCTGATAATAGACTGGACAGAGAGATCGAAACTAGAATCCAGCAAGTCAATAACATTACATACCGACATGAAACACCCAGCAATACCAGTAGAGACTAAAAGACAGATTATGAATACAATCTTCATACTAACACTGTGCTACCAGTGCCAAACCTGGGCACTGACAAAAGAACAAGAAAGGAAAATTACCACATGCGAAATGAGATGCTTGAGGAAAGCAGTAAATAAAACAAGAAGAAACCATATAAGAAATGAGGAAATTAGAAGAACAGTCGGAACAACACCAGCTATTAGATTTATCGAAAAACAGAGACTCAAATGGTGTGACCACTTGGTCAGAATGAGCCCGAATACATCAGCTGCAAGAGCGTACAACCTGAGAATGGAGTCATCAAGAGGAAGGGCAGACCAGGAAAAAGATGGGTTGATGGAGTTACAGACATCTTAAAACTCCTCAATGCCACAGCATATCATTGCCTAGCGGCAAAAAAGAAGAAAGAAAGAAGAGCCGCTGAGTGTCGTATTTTTGTCGTATTTCTCTTCATTAGTTACAGTTTTATAGAGTAAACAGGTGCAAACTATGGAAGATCCTTGAAGAATATGGCGTCCAAGGACAACTATTAGGTAACATCATGGCCTTATATCAAGATAGCCAGAGTACAGTAAGAACAACAGAAGGAATGACCGACTGGTTCTCCATTACATCAGGTGTTAGACAAGGTTGTGTCCTTTCACCACTACTCTTTATCGCATATATGGATAAAATAACTCAAGAGTCAAATTCAGATAATGATGAAATAAATGAACTGCTTTTGCAGATGATCAGTGCCTGATACATCAAAATGAACAAGATCTACAACATCATATTGACACCTTGAACAAAAATTGTGTAAAACATGACATGAAAATCAACAACACTAAAATAGAAGTAATGAATATGGGAAGAAAACATAATAATCTAGACATCCATGTCAATGGCACTAAAATAAACCAAGTGAAAGAATTCAAATACTTAGGAAGCATATTCACAGAAGACGGAAAACTAGATAGAGAGATAGAGGCTAGAGTACAAAAGCAAATGCTGTAACCTACCAACTAGCCCCATTGTTAAGGCACCCAAATATTTCACAGGCAGCTAAGCAACAGATGATCAACAGCATTTTTATACCTACTTTGTGTTACCAGAGCCAAACATGGACATTGAGCAAAGCGCAGTCACAAAAATAACTACATGTGAAATGCGTTGCCTGCGAAAAGTTACCAACAACACAAGAAAAGACAGAATCACTAACATCAGCATAAGAAAGAAAGTTGGCACAAAACCGTGTTTGAATTACATAGAGAAACAAAGAATGAAGTGGTTTGGCCACTTAATAAGAATGCATCCAAACTCCACAGTATACAGAGTCTTCTACAACACAACATCGGGAAAGAAGGCAAGAGGAAGACCACGGAAAAGATGGTTAGATGGCGTAGCAGAATCCTGTGAAAGAGCAAAGATAACAATCACACAAGCCACCAGAACAGCGCAAGACAAAAACAGAAAACCACGACACTGGGCAACAACCCGGTAGCACTGTGACGACACTGGGCAACAACCCGGTAGCAGTGTGACGACACTGGGCAACAACCTGGTAGCAGTGTGACGACACTGGGCAACAACCCGGTAGCAGTGTGACGACACTGAGCAACAACCCTGTAGCAGGTGACGACACTGGGCAACAACCCGGTAGCAGTGTGACGACACTGAGCAACAACCCGGTAGCAGTGTGACGACACTGGGCAACAACCCGGTAGCAGTTACGGCCACTATGAATGCACAACCCGTAGCAGGTGACGACAATGGGCAACAACCAGAGCACTGGACGACACTGGCGAGCAAACCCGGTAGCAGTGTCACGCACTCGACAGCAACAACACAGAGCAGTGACGACACTGGGCAACAACCCGGTAGCAATGTGACGACACTGAGCAACAACCCGGTAGCAGTGTGACGACACTGGGCAACAACCCGGTAGCAGTGTGACGACACTGGGCAACAACCCGGTAGCAGTGTGACGACACTGGGCAACAACCCGGTAGCAGTGTGACGACACTGGGCAACAACCCGGTAGCAGTGTGACGACACTGAGCAACAACCCGGTAGCAGTGTGACGACACTGGCAACAACCCGGTAGCAGTGTGACGACACTGGGCAACAACCCGGTAGCAGTGTGACGACACTGGCAACAACCCGGTAGCAGTGTGACGACACTGGCAACAACCCGGTAGCAGTGTACGACACTGGGCAACAACCCGGTAGCAGTGTGACGACACTGGGCAACAACCCGTAGCAGTGTGACGACACTGGGCAACAACCCGGTAGCAGTGTGACGACACTGGCAACAACCCGTAGCAGTGTGACGACACTGGGCAACAACCCGGTAGCAGTGTGACGACACTGGGCAACAACCCGGTAGCAGTGTGACGACACTGGGCAACAACCCGGTAGCAGTATGACGACACTGGGCAACAACCCGGTAGCAGTGTGACGACACTGGGCAACAACCCGGTAGCAGTGTGACGACAAAAGAAGAAAGAAGAAGGTTACAGTTTTAGGGGGCGGGGTTTGTGACTTTCCGGTAGTGAGCTCGATATTCTTCTATTACTTCTTCTTCGAACGCTCGATATCGACCACTTGTTAAACCACTCTTTGAGATTTGAATGTGATCTAAGCTTAAGAGCGATTGTACGTTGTGCCAGTTATGCGCCTACAAGAAGCCAGCACATCTGATTCCTGCGACGTTTTTTATTTACTGGGGTAGCATCCCTATACTCGTACCTCAGTCGCCTCTTACGACATGCCTTGTAGGTCGCAGTGTTACGATTCTTTGCTCCCCATGTCGACCCCGGCAACACACGGTCGTGATCTCGATCACAACTCAAGATTACCTGGTTTAAACACCACTGGGGGCAGTTTGGATGCACATTTTTTCCAATGGATTTTTCTTCTTCACCTTTCAACTCCCAAAGGGAGCACAGGTCTTCAGTAAACGTCTTCCAGCTCTTCCTCTCTCCTGTCATTCCCTTCCAATTCTGTCAATGTTTTACCTATCCTTTTAATATCAGCCTCGAGCTCTCTTCTCCAGGTATGTCTAGGCCTTCCCCTACTCCTTTTTCCCTCTGGGTTCCAAAACGGTGACTGTCTTGCAATGCTTCCGGTCAGTCTTCTCAATGTATGTTCTAGTCATCCACTGGTATCTGTTTAGTTCTTTCTCTGAGTTCCTCGTTTATAATCTTATCATACCATCTCAGTCCCTCAATTCTACAGCAACATCCATTTATGAAAGTCTGTAGTTTTCTGATAGTTTTTTTTGTTGTCCTCCATGTTTCCGAGACATAGAACAGCACTGACTTCACATGTGATTGAAAGATTCTCAGCTTTGTGTTTGTTTTGATCTCCTTTGACTTCCATATCTTACTCAATGCAATAACGTTTTCCATTGCATTCTGTATTCTTATCTTGACACCTTTGTTTGTTACTCCTTCTGTGTCTATGTTGCTACCAAGTTATGTGTATGATTCTACGTCCCCTAGAGTTGTTTCCTCCAGCATAATCTGGATTTTTACGACCAGTAAAAGTAGACCCCACCTTTTAGAAAGCAACGACAAACTATTGAACGTTTAAGTTATGCCTAGAAAAATCAACGGCTCGTTTACTGTGGTTGGTGGTGACGTCATGTAGAGGATATGCCACAAATTTCATTTTCTTTTCAGTTACAGTTTTACTGCAGTCTCTCGAATTTCGAAAATGTTACTTTTTCGTTATTTTTTCTCTTCTATTGTCATCACACTGTTACCAGATTGTTGTCCAGTGTCTTGGTTTTTCTGTTGTTGTCTTGCACTGCTATAGTTGCTTGGGCGAGTTATTTTTTGCTTTTCTGACATGCTTTTTCTATGCCATCTATCCATCTGTTTCTTAATCTTTCTCTCGCCGTCTTTCCTGATGTTCTGTTATAGCAGACTGTATACAGTAGAGTTCGTTGCATTCTTATAAATGGCCGAATCACTTCATTCTTTGTTTCTCAATGTAATTCCAGCAACTTCTGTAGCAACTTTCGTTTATCTTCTTCTTTGCGATCGCTTTTTGATGATTATACCGTTAGACGCGTTCTTATGATGAAATCGACTGTTGTCTGAAGCTCATCTCTAGTGCCATGTAGTTTTGAATGTAGTGTTCTGTTGTAGGGCCAGCATTCCTTTCTTGGGAGGACATACAGGGGGCAGTCTTGCAGGACATGTTCTGTGGTTTGTTCAGCGGAGCCACAGGGGCACAGAGGGTTGGGGACAATCGCAGCCTGTGTAGGTGTTTGTTCAGTCTGTTATGACCTATCATGAGTCGGAAGATGATAGTCTGTCCTTGTCTGTCAAGTGTGTGGTAGTCATCGTTGGAAGGTTTAGGTTCTTTTCTAATGTCCATGATAGCTTTTCTTTTTCAAAGTATGTGATTTCATTATCTATTTGTTCACATTCTGCTCCCCTTTTAGCAAGTTTGTCTGCCTTCTCGTTACCTGGCACTCTGCAATGTGATGGTACCCACTGAAGTGTAACTCTTTTGTTGGTAGAGATCTTGCTGAGCTCTTTTTTCAGGGATGGATGGTTACTCTGTAGGGCTTGCAAAACAGATAGTGTCTGTAAAAAATACCACTTGTTGGCAGTCAAAGTTGGAATTATTGATCATGATTGAGGCCTGTATTAGTGCTTGAGCTTCTGCGGTGTAGTTTGAACAAAATTTACCAGTTGGCATGTACTTTGTTTTGGTGTGATTGTTAGGATATGTAATATAGATACCAGACCCTCCGTTCTTGATTGCATCTGTTGCAGATCCATCGGTGTAGGTGTGGATCCATGATTGTTTAGGGTAGTAGTTAGGGTATTGGTACTGTCTTTTTAGTCGCTAAGTTGGATTGCTTTCTTCTTGTATTGGGGTGGTTCCTAAGTGTATGTTGGCTGCTTTGTCCCTGGGGGAGAGGGAGAACAGTGTTGTGGAGGTTTTATCTGTGTTGATTGTAACGTACCACTTCTCTGCCCATTCCATAAGTTTATCTGCTGCTCGCTGTATTCTACCAGTTGTAGATGTTGTGTGACTTTCGTTCTTATTCTGGTGTCGGTGACTGTCTTTTCTTGCAGATATCTATTTTAAAATGCACTCAACTTATTTTTATATTTTTATTCATTTTTTAACACTCAATGCAAATGTTAGGATTGATACAGCATTTGAATTGAAAGTTCGTAATTTAGTTTTAATACTATATAACTTGCAGTTCCATATTTTATTTAGACTTTTAAATCATCATCATCAAATATCTTGTCCTGAGCAGAACTTTGCCACCCCAACAGTCCTCCGGAATTTCTCTCTCCCATAGACCAGATGTCCTGCTTCTGCAGCTGTCATGTTCAAACCATCAGTTACATCCTGAATCCATATTCTCCGTGGTCTTCCTCTTCTTTTCTTTGCCTGTATGCCTCCTTCCATGATGGTCTTCTCCAGCCCTTCATGTCTTTTATATGTCCAAAATATCTCAATTCTCTTTCTTATTTGTAGCATCAGCCAGTTTTCTTTGATTTTGAGTTCTTTCTGGATAGATCTATTTGTTATCCTCTTTGTTCAAGATATACGAAGGACTCTTCTGGAACACTTGCATTCAAAAGCGCTTATATGTTTTTCCACAGCTTTATTAAATGTCCATGCTTCACACCCAAACGTTGAGACTGGGAATATGCATGCTCTTAGTATTCTGATCTTTGTTTTCTTATCAGTTCCGTTCCATACTGTTTTGCGTTGTTTAATTTTTGTAAAGCCATGTTTGTTTTTCTTTTAATGTCCTTCATCTCATTTACATCTGATGTTAGCAGTAACCAAGATATTCAAAACTGTTCACATTTTCTACTTTCTCTTCATTGATAAAAATATAATTTGTCATGTTCGTTTTATCTGTTGTCATTATTTTTGCCACATTGAGATATAGATTTTGTTTTCGCTTTTATCTTTCACTTCTCCTAATAATTTATAAATCCCTTTTTGTGATGTTGACAGTAGCACTGTATCATCAGCGTATCTTAGTTCAGATATTTGTCTTCCTCCGATTATAGACTTTTAAATGCTGATGCCATTTCGACAATTTGTAGAATAATTTTTTGGCTAGTACTTCCATGCTGTCAATATTGCTAACCATATAGATGAACTGTTTTAGTACTTCCGTGCTGTCAATATTGCTAACCATATAGATGAACTGTTTTAGTACTTCCGTGCTGTCAATATTGCTAACCATATAGATGAACTGTTTTAATATTTTTTCATTATTTTAGATTCCAACGTGATATTCGCATTGTCTTGTCTTGTCTTACCCACATGTCCGTGAAGCGTCGTGGGAGATTTATTTTCTATCACGTGCCTGGTATGTTGCATCTGTAATTGTTAGATATTGATATCATCGGATATCTGTGATCGGAATATTTGTCTTTCTCTTGCTCTGCGTCCAGGTTGCGGGTTATTACAAGCGCAAGATGGTAATAGATCTGGTTTCATTCTCATTAAGTGACTCAACCATTTTATCTGTTGTCTTCTAATATTTTGGGAGGCATGGTGTGATCTCAACGACATTTCAAATGTTCTCATTTCTCAATCTATCCCGTCTTGTAACATCGATCGCTTTTGATAGTTCATTTCACATGTTGTGATCTTCTTTTCTTAGGATTTAGTTAGAGACCATGTTTGACAGTGATAACAGAGAGTTGTTATAAATATACAATTTATTAGTTGTCGCTTGATTGCCATGTCTATATTTGGTGATTGAGCAGTGGAGACAGATGATATTTGCATTACCTGTTTAAATGTCATAATTATATTTGGTGATTGGTGAATTATATTTATTTCTCTAACATATGCCATCATGTTTCGGGCATGTGATGAGGAGTGGAAGTTTAGAACACATTGAGACAACTGGTAAACTCGAGGGTAGACGAGACAGAAGAAGACAGAGAGAGAGAGAGAGAGAGAGAGAGAGAACATTTTGGATAGTCTGACTTCATGGTGTGGTAGATCGTCAACGTCTGAGTTGATAGCAAATACCAAAAACAGAGATTTGTGGAGATCCATAATCGCCTACGCCAGCCGGCACGGCACCTGATGATGAACATATGCAAGCGAGAGTTGGAAAATGACCAAAGGTATAGAAAGTAAGTTTAATGTATTTGAACCTGCTGCCTTGTAGGTTGGCTGTAGGTGGGCTAACGGAGAGCGAACCCAGTAAACGCTGGTTGAAATCGAACACTTCACCGAAGGATAAGCACTAGAGCTCCAAATAGTACTGAACGTTGTGACGTAAAATTGCGTTCTTGGCAAAGGTTGTGTATAAATGACAATTAGAATGATAAACATGCCGAAAAAGAACGATCGCGAGAGAGAGAGAATATATTTGAAAATAGATGTCTGCAAAAAAAATAATGAATATAAAAATTAAATGAATTTAGGAGAAGGGATGAAATCAGAGAAATGTATGGTCAACCACTAGTAACAACTGTTATAAGAAGGAGAAGAGGGAGATATGTTGGAGCCTTGAGAGAAAATATGATCAAAAGAATACCAAAGCAGGATTGAAGCGGGAGGCAAAGGATTCAAGAAAGAGAGGACGACCAAAGGAAACCCTGAACCAAACTGTGCTGAGAGAAGCAAGAAATATCGGACTCGATTCCATGTAAGAGACTTAGCGAGTTGTCCAGGACAGAACGATATGGGAAAATTACTTGTAGGCTGTATGTAATGTTTAACGGTGCAAAAGGAATGTATATATCAAAAATCGTGGGGTATCCATTACAGGATGCATCCATCAACAACAGTAAACTTGTCGTCGATTTTCTAGGCACGACTTATACGTTCCATTACAGTTAATACAGATCATAAGATAACTTTATAGTGATCAAATGGCGGCTGTAAGAACATGTGATGATACATCAGACTGGTTTGACAAAGGGCAGGGAGTCAGACAAGGCTGCATTCTGTCGCCTTTTCTGTTTAACATATATGCAGAGAACATAATGAGAAATGTTACAGAAGGTAGCGGAAAAGAACAATACGATCCTTTTATAATCGGAGGAAGAAAAATACCTGAACTACGATACGCTGATAATACAGTGCTACTGTCAACATCACAAAAAGGGATTGAGAAATTATTAGGAGATGTGAAAGATAAAAGCGAAAAACAAAATATATATCTCAATGTAGAAAAAAACCAAAATAATGACAACAGATGAAACGAACATGACACAAAATATTTTTATCAACGGAGAGAAAGTAGAAAATGTGAACAGTTTTGAATATCTTGGTTCACTGCTAATAACAGATGGAAATGGGATGAAGGAAATTAAAAGAACAAACATGGCTTTACAAAAACGTAAACAACTAAAAACAGTATGGAAAAGAACTGATAAGAAAACAAAGATCAGAATACTAACAACATGCATATTCCCAGTGGCAACGTATGGTACAGCAGGGACATTTAATAAAGCAGTGGAAAACATATATGTGCTTTTGAATATAAGTGTTACAGAAGATTCCTTCGTATATCTTGGACAGAGAAGAGAACAAATAGATATATCAAGAAAGAACTCAAAATCAAAGAAAACTGGTTTGAAGCTATAAAAAGAAAGAGAAAATTGAGATATTTTGGACATATAAAGAAACATGAAGGGCTAGAGAAGACCATCATTGAAAGAGGCATACCGGCAAAGAGAAAAAGAGGAAGACCACGAAGAAGATGGATTCAGGATTTAACTGATGGTTTTAACATGACGGCTGCTGAGGCAAAACATCTGGCCTATCAGAGAGAGAAATTCCGGAGGACTGTTGGGGTGACAAAGTTCTTCTTAGGACAAGCTATTTGATGATGAGGACCTGCAAGCAATTTCTACATACCGTTCTATTCTGGGCAACTCGCTCAATCTCCACTATGGAATTGAATCCAATTCTTCTTCTTCTGCTTGAGTTCGTCCGATATGAATACGATCTGGCTTCTAAGAGAGAGAAATTCCGGAGGACTGTGGGGGTGGCAAAGTTCTGATCAGGACAAGCTATTTGATGATGATGAGTTTGACATTGCTTTCTGAACGCTGACGTCTATTTTTACCTTCCGTAAAACTCCAAGGGAACTAATTCGCATCCAAATTGCCCGCCGCTGAGTTTTACACCAGGTACGTTTGGATTGTGATCAAGCTCACTACCACCTAAGCTACAGACGCTCATAATATATGTCAGAGACATGTCTGGTCAACCACTAGTGACAACTGTATAAGAAAGAGAAGATGGAGATATTTTTGACACACTTGAGGAGAAATGATCAACGAATATCAAAGCAGACATTGAAGTGGGATGCAAAGGGTTCAAGAAAGAGAGTCGACCTAAGGAGACCGTGAAACGAACTTTGCTGAGAGAGCCAGAAATATCGGTCTTAGTTCCATGGATGAGATTGAGCGAGTTGCCCGGGATAGAGCGGTATGGAGAAATTACTTGCAGGCCCTATGTGACGTATATCGGTACGAGAGGAATTATTATTATTATATATATGTATATTAATCTGATATATTTGTTCACAGTATTATATATTGAACTATTTGCGTTAGAAAGTTCTAGAAAATATGACTATCTGTTTCCAACAGATCTTCTAGAGACATCAGCTCGTGTTCCTTTGGCAAATTTGTGTCTAATGAGATATTAAATAGAAACAACATCATCTTTGGAGACACTATTGGCAGCCTTGCCAATCCAATTGTATGGAGAATGAACTCATGGCCGGTAAGAACATTCATCTGGTCTCATGATTAATGACCTATTGTCTTTCCCCAGGTGGAGGATGGCACTGATTGTCCACCCTTGTCGTTAAGCGTAGGGGTGGTAGATTTAATTTACGTTCCAGGGTCAAATGAGTCACCCTTGTTGCGTTATATCCGTGTTTATGTAGTGTGATTTTGATATTGTCTATCCATCTTTTTCTTGGTCTTCTCTTGGCTCTAGTACATGCTCTCTTCGTATTGTATGCTGTTATTGGGGGTTGATTGTATTTCATTCTCAGTAAATGTTCGAAACACTGCATTTGTTCTCTTCAATGTATTCGGTGCATGAAGTTATGCTCACTCTGCTTCTGATGTCCTCGTTTCGTAGTCTATCTTTCCTGGTGACCCCACTGCCTTCCTCAAGCACTAATGGTTAGCGAAGATAAGCACAATTGTATGGATAATGCAAACTTGGCTGATAAGAACCTTCATCTGTACACATTAGCGATTAAAGATTATTGATGATAATCATCCCATCACTCTGAACAGAACCATAGATGTTCCGATATCATACCCCATATTTTTACTAGCTTGATTGATTGATTGATTGATTAATATGACCATCATCATTGCACTTCGACGATTAGCTATGTGTGCTCCAATCTCTTACTTACACAAGAAAATCTCAGCGGCTTTCACGAACTACTTAACACCGGCGATGGTCCCCGATGTCATTTTGGAAATCGTAAAAATTTGGTGTGGAAATGTAATCTTTTTATTTGTCCTAAGAAAGTTTGCCCAGGCAGTGGCTTTCCGGCCTGCTCTTCTCGATTTTGAACCGCAAGTGGTTCCTTTACGTGCTTGGCTTGAACATAGGACCTACGTTTTATCGTCCGTCTCCGATAGGACAAAGAACTTGATCTCACCTACATTGAGATCAGGGATCTTTGGAAAAATATCTCAATGGCTACACAAGGGAGCAAATCGAGTACATTTGAAACGAGAAGCGAACATCTAACCTCTACGCCACATACAACTCTATTCATTTTGTAAACTCACTTCATGTTGTATCGAACATCTAACATCTACTGCACATACAACTCTATTCATTATGTAAACTCATTTCATGTTGTATCAACATCTAACATCTACTGCACATACAACTCTATTCATTTTGTAAACTCATTTCATGTTGTATCGAACATCTAACATCTACTGCACATACAACTCTATTCATTTTGTAAACTCACTTCATTTTGTAAACTCACTTCATGTTGTATCGAGCATCTAACCTCTACGGCACATACACCTCTATTCATTTTGTAAACTCACTTCATGTTGTATCAACATCTAACATCTACTGCACATACAACTCTATTCATTATGTAAACTCATTTCATGTTGTATCAACATCTAACATCTACTGCACATACAACTCTATTCATTATGTAAACTCATTTCATGTTGTATCGAACATCTAACATCTACTGCACATACAACTCTATTCATTTTGTAAACTCACTTCATTTTGTAAACTCACTTCATGTTGTATCGAGCATCTAACCTCTACGGCACATACACCTCTATTCATTTTGTAAACTCACTTCATGTTGTATCGAGCATCTAACCTCTACGGCACATACAACTCTATTCATTTTGTAAACTCACTTCATTTTGTAAACTCACTTCATTTTGTAAACTCACTTCATTTTGTAAACTCACTTCATGTTGTATCGAACATCTAGCCTCTACACCACATACAACTCTATTCATTTGTAAACTCACTTCATGTTGCACAACAACACACACAATTACACACACGTTCTGTGCACAACACACATGCACCCATTCACACCAAGATATTCTCAGCTCGAGTGTCACTTCTGCTTCATTTTTCACTTGATCTAAAAATAAATATCTGTATTAACCCATATTTTTGGAAACATTCTTAGCATAGAGCCCAAGTAAAGATCGACATTGTTGATGTCGATGACGACAACAATGATGATGATGTGGATTTCCTACAGAGGAGTATATTTCTCCAGCCCAACGCTTTTCAACAGAGCGTACGATTGACTATGGAAAACCGAGTACAGTAAGTCGGTAGTTTTGTGTTTTTCATTTATCATATAGCGGCTCTCAGTAGCGTAGAGGTTAGGCGCTCACATCTCTGTGACGTAGAGGTTAGGCGCTCACATCTCTGTGACGTAGAGGTTAGGCGCTTACATCTCTGTGACGTAGAGGTTAGGCGCTTACATCTCTGTGACGTAGAGGTTAGGCGCTCACATCTCTGTGACGTAGAGGTTAGGCGCTTACATCTCTGTGACGTAGAGGTTAGGCGCTTACATCTCTGTGACGTAGAGGTTAGGCGCTTACATCTCTGTGACGTAGAGGTTAGGCGCTTACATCTCTGTGACGTAGAGGTTAGGCGCTTACATCTCTGTGACGTAGAGGTTAGGCGCTTACATCTCTGTGACGTAGAGGTTAGGCGCTTACATCTCTGTGACGTAGAGGTTAGGCGCTTACATGTCTGTGACGTAGAGGTTAGGCGCTTACATCTCTGTGACGTAGAGGTTAGGCGCTTACATCTCTGTGACGTAGAGGTTAGGCGCTTACATGTCTGTGACGTAGAGGTTAGGCGCTTACATCTCTGTGATGTAGAGGTTAGGCGCTCGCATCTCTGTGACGTAGAGGTTAGGCGCTCCCATCTCTGTGACGTAGAGGTTAGGCGCTCGCATCTCTGTGACGTAGAGGTTAGGCGCTCGCATCTCTGTGACGTAGAGGTTAGGCGCTTACATCTCTGTGACGTAGAGGTTAGGCGCTTACATCTCTGGGACGTAGAGGTTAGGCGCTTACATCTCTGTGACGTAGAGGTTAGGCGGTCCCATCTCGGTCTAAAGGTACTCAGTTTCTTCTTCTTCTTCGTCTTCTCTCATTCGCCCGCTGTTCTTCTTCTTCTTCTTTGCGTTCGTTCTTTACCACCAATTTTAATCACTCGTTGTGATAAGTTTGATCTTTTCCAAGAACGTGTATACGTTACACATTGATTTGGTAGGCCCCAAACACATAGACTTCTACACGTTTAGGACACGTGCATCCGATTTCAGCCAAACTTCCTTAGTCGCCTCTGACGACATGCGTGGCAGTTAACATTGGTACTATTATTTACACCCCAAATTTGGGCCCGGTAACCACTGGCACGCCGCTGTTAATTCTGGCGGAAAGTCATGACACCTGGTATTATACTTCTGGTTGATGTTTGCGTGAGACCTATATTACCCTTTTACAGGCACCACACAACCATATGGACAGCCTCGCCGACTTCAGAGGTACTTGAAGTGTAGATTCTTCAAGTGTGATCGTTGTAGAAGACCTGTTGTCCTTGTAACTCTTTCTCGGACAGAGTTAGTTAGTGAAGACAGAACGAATGACTTCTCTATCGGCTTTCCTGCCTTTGGTGAGATCGTTCCGTACGCATCGTAAGATAAACACTCGTACTCAGTGTGATGCCTTGTGGAGACATCGTGATAGAGGTTAGACGTTGACATCGTGATAGAGGTTAGACGTTGACATCGTGATAGAGGTTAGACGTTGACATCGTGATAGAGGTTAGACGGTGACATCTCGTTCCAAAGGTACCCTGTTCGCTCCTTGGTGAGCCATTGGGATATTTTTTCAGAGATCCCTGATCTCAGTGTAGGTGAGATTGAGTTCCTAGTCATATCGGAGACGGAAGATATAATGTAGGCCCCGTGTTCAAGTTGAGTACGTAAAAGAACCCTTGAGAGTTTAAAATCGAGAAGAGCATGAGGGAAAGCTACCTTTCTGGGACAAAATTAGGTCGAAAAATAATTTTTTTTTAAATAAAATTTCTACAAAATGTTATCCACATTTTCTAAGTTACATCGGTGACCTGCCGGTGCTATGGAATTCATACACTGACGATGAGATCTTCTCTTCCTGTGTAAGAAAGAGATCAGAGCACACATGGTTACTCACTGAAGTGCAATGATCATGACTATAAATCAATCAATTGATCAATGATTTGTAAATCCACGACAACTTTATTGAAGCGGAGACATAAGTTTCGATTACCTTTGATAAAGAACAACCATCTTTATATTCCAATTGTTTACAAATCAATGCTGTCAATGTCTATATTACATTCCTCAAGGACAGAAGTTATCAACATACCTTGTTCAGAATACTGACTCGTCAAAGTCTGTAATAAGGATTACAATAAAATTACTTTTTAAAAAAAAGTCAACTTTCTTCAAAATTACACTGATTGCTCTCGCCGATGCTACGTAGTACGTACTCTGCTGCTGAGATCTTCATATGTAAAAAAGAGATAAAGACACACATAGTTATTCACTAAAATACAATATTGATGATTATATTAATCAATCACTGGATGAATATTCACACTGGGGTTCAGAATCATCAAGGTGCGTCGCGCGAGTGGTTACCGGGGTCCAAATTTCGGGTGTAAAGAATAGAGCCACTGTTACCTGCCACGCATGTCGTAAGAGGCGAATAAGGAGGTTTGGCTAAAATCGGATGCACGTGTCCTAAACGTGTAGAAGTCTATGCATTTAGGGCCTACCAAACCAATGTGCAACGTAAATACGTTCTTGGCAAAGATCAAACATATCACAAAGAGTGGTTAAAATTGGTCGTAAAGAACGAACGTAAAGAAGAAGATGATCAAGGTGCGTATCCTTTATATAACGTTGCTGTCTTTGCAGCGCATCTGAAATTCACTCTGCCTCTAGTCAGTTCACCCACTTCTGGGGCTCCTAATACTATAGTTCAAATGCTATTTAAATATGTTTTTTTACTTCTGCTGTAACAGTCTTTGACTTGCTTTAATTGATCTTCATCGACAAACATCAGTTAAAGCAAGATAACGATTTTGAAGATTTGAAAGATGTTAAAAGGAGGAAAATGATTAAAGATATAGAAAACAAGTTGAATGCATTTGAAAAGAGATGTCTGCAAAAAATAATGAATAGAAAATGGAACGAATTCAGAAGAAGTGATGAAATCAGAGACATGCACAAAGAAAGATATTGAAAATGAGGTCGCAGAGTCTATAGACCTGTCTGAACTGCTATGATGATGGTCTTCCCTACCCATTTCCTTCCTCTAGTACTGTTTTGCTTCACAGAGTCAGAAGAAGAAGAGTTCTATAACGGGCTTTGGTGTGCACTTAATAAATAGTGTTATTCACTGCCTCTGTTATTTCGGTGGTCCACATTTTGCTTTCCCAGTATTTTCAATAACACATACTATCTTAAAAAGCTATCGAAAGGTAAAAGAATAATTTCGTTACATTGCATTTTCCATGTGGCTCGGTCACTCCCTGTAGAATTGGTACACCACATGACAAAAGTATTGCACAAAGCACGCACTCCTTAGCTCCAGCAATAATCCTCAGAAATCTTTAGAAATAAATACATTTGGGAACATAACCACACACTCCGGATTTGAACCACGGACCGTCAAGAAATAATATGTCACCAGACTATCACTTCACATATCTAGAATCGAGTAAGCAGTAGGGCCAATTCCTTTCCTCACTTGGGAGAACTTCAGGTGTGGGAATAATCTCACAATCCTATTCCGTCTGATTCGACAAGCTAACGCTCTATGCACTGTACCACGTGACACTTTGAAGATAATGAGACTCTACAGCGAAGTGATTAAGATGTTTTCCAGGCAATCTGAACGTCGTAGGTTCGAACCTGGACCGTGTCACATTAGTTATCAGTTATATGAGATACATCCATAGGTGCTCCAATCTCTACCTCAACAAATCCAGCAGCGTCCAGTGGTCCAACACACCAGTTCGATGTTGATTAATCAATCTCTAAGCATATTTGGTGTGTCGTTCTTTTCGGGCTGTACCAATAACGACATCCATCTCTCTCAATATAGTCAGCGAGTGAGGTTCATAATCCTGAAACTCCTCTGTTCGGAAAGACCCTATTAATGCATTAACAATGTCATTTTGGTCTATGGCAGCTCCCTCTGATATTGTAGCCATGCCAGCCGTCACATGACTGTCAGAAAACAAGAAAACTGTTTAACCACTCGTCTCGAAGCCCCTCCTCTCTCCCTTCCTCGCATACATTAGCTGAGTCATCAGTTCCCAAAAATTGATATATGCAAATTGTATTCTTTGTCTATCTTCAGGTTGACCGTTGATGTCTGTGTCTATTGTGGTCAACACTACTATGGTGGGAACTGTGCCACATACTGCTATCCAAGGAATGATGCCATGGGGCATTATACCTGTAACAGGTTGACTGGAAACAAAGATTGCTTAACTGGTAACTTTTCTTGTATATGCTATCATTTAGTGTTATCTATTACAGAGATCATTGTGAGATATGGAACATTGACAAAGCGGCAGATAATATCATTAATGCCTTTGAATGCAAATGCTACAGATGAGAACTTAGAATATAATGAACAGAGAAAAGAACAAATGCTTCTGTCCTGCAACAGCTTGATATTAAAGAGAGTTATCTATTAAAGAACATAAAATCAAGGAAACTTAAATATTTCGGAACCATCAAACGACATGAGTGCCTAGAAAAGATAATTTTGGAGGAAATGTTGCCTGGAAGAAGAATGAGAGGAAGACCTAGAAGACGATGGGTGCAAGATGTTATTGACGATCTGAGAATGACTACAGCTGATGTCGTCAACTTACACAGAACAGAGAGTTTTTCCGGACTGCTGTCATGGACAAGCTACTTGATGATGATGATTATTACAGAGATAAACGATATCAAGAAGAACTGTATTGAATGAAATCCAACACAGATGAAAAAAAGCAAATCAAATGATAGGACAAATGGCGCCAATTTTAAGATGCAAACATGTCACCATGAACACAAAAGAGCAATGTTCAACACAATCTTTCTCCCACATTATGTTACCAGTGCCAAACCTGGACGCTGACAACAAACGATAAAAGAAAACTAGTCACAACAGATATGAAGTGTCTACACAGAATGATGGATGTAACAAGAAGAGACCGGTTGAGAAATGAAGACATCAGGGGAAAAAAGTGGGTATAACATCAGTACTTGACTTCATCAAGAAACAACAAATTAAATGGTTCGGCCACGTAAGCAGATTACCAACAGACAGTGCACCTCAAAGAGCAATGCTGTTCCGATACAATGGGTACAAGGCAAGAGGCCGGCCACGCAAAAGATGGACCTCAGAGATAACAGAGGCGACGAAATAGACTATCTACGAAGAGCATACAAATGCCTGTTTTATAAATCTTTCTGATCTGACGCTGTGAGGCAAACAGGATTCGAGAAAGAAAGAAACTGAGGAAGTTGCGGGAGATAGCTAGAGATAGAAAGAGGGTATATGCCCCAATCGGGTTAAAAAGACAGAGACAGAGAGAGAGAGAGAGAGAGGGGAGAGAGAGGAAGAGAGATCGCTTGATTATAGAAAGTAAGTTGAATGCATTTGAAAATAGATCAGTTATTAGTTGTATGAGCACTATTGTAATATCACTCCAAACATGTCTATATGTGCTCCGATCTCCGCCTTAACAAATCCAACAGCGTCCAACGGTACAACACGTCAGTTCGATGTTGATTAATCAATCAGATTGTACATTTGGTATGTCGTTCTTTTCAAGATGTACCAATATCAAAATCCATCTCACTCAATTTGGTTTGTCGTTCTTTTCGAGATGTACCAATATCAACATCCATCTCACTCAATTTGGTTTGTCGTTCTTTTCGAGATGTACCAATATCAACACCCATCTCACTCAATTTGGTTTATAAATAAATATTTGCGAGAAGTAATAAACAGTAGAAGTAACGAATTCAGAAAAAGATAGTAAATTCGAGAAATGCCTGGTCAGCTACTAGTAATAACTGTTATAGGAAAGAGAAGATGGAGATATGGTGGGCATATTATGAGAAGAAATGATCAAAGTATCATAAAGCAGACATTGAACTGGAAGCAAAGGTTCAAGAAAGAGACGACTCTTTAAATAAGCCCTGAAACGAAGTTAGGCAGACATAGAAATATGAGAACTATTGAATTCAATTCCCTATAAGAATTTGAACGAGTTGCCCAGAATAGAATGGTTTGGAGAAATTGTTTGCAGACATTATGTAACGTATAGCGGTCAGAGATTAATATAATAAAATAATAAATAAATGAAAATCTTGGCATATCCATTACATGACATAGCCATCAACCACAGTAAACGAGTCATTGATTTTTAGGTACCACTTATACATTCAGTAGTTTGTCATTGCTTTTGAACCGTGAGGTCTATTTTTACCTTTGTAAAATCCACAGAAACGAATTTGCTTCCAAACTTGCCCACCGTGGGGTTTGAACCAGGTACCTTGGTTTGAAATCTAGCTCACTACCGCTTGAGCTACAGACACTCACATAAAAATAATCACACTACACTTCACTACACTACACGAAAATAAATTACACTATTGATATGCTTTACAGGTAAATCTGTCTGTCTCTGCTGTCCTCTGTTGTTAATAATTATTTGATCAGGTGGAATGAGATAGTTATTGGTTATTGACAACTGAATCGATGTAACAGCACACTTGGCAAACACTTTGGTGCTCAGTCTCCCCATCCAGATGAGGAATCGTAATAGTACTGATGCTTCTGGTTACTTGATGAACACGCCCCTCACGCTGCCCATCAAGCATCAAATTCTTATTGTACAGCGTGGATTCCAAAGTTCTAAATTGCATCGGGATCTCGCCGGTGCTACGGAGTTCGTACACAACCGCTGAGATCTTACTGTGTAAGAAAGAGATCGAAGAACTCATGATTACTCACCGAAGCGCAATGAAGATGGCCCTGCCAATCAATCAATCAATCTGAAAGAGAGTTCTTTATTTCGATTAAAATCTTTTTGAAAGATTCGAATTTTTTTCTTCAATGCTTATGTCGAAGATTCATATGTTGCTACAGATCAACCATAGTTATAGTTCCCCTTTTACTAAATGCTTATATCGAAGATTCATATGTTGCTACAGATCAACCATATTTATAGTTCCCTTTTACTAAATGCTTATATCGAAGATTCATATGTTGCTACAGATCAACCATATTTATAGTTCCCTTTTTACTAAATGCTTATATCGAAGATTCATATGTTGCTACAGATCAACTATATTTATAGTTCCCCTTTTACTAAACTTCATATGTTGCCACAGATCAACCATATTTATAGTTCCCCTTTTACTAAACGAAACCTGACATACCATCACACACCTTCACAAACCAGTACAAATCATCATAAACCATCACAAACCATTACAAACCATCACAAACCTTCACAAACCATCACAAACAATCACAAACCATCACAAGCAATCACAAACAATCACAAACCTTCACAAACCATCACAAACCTTCACAAACCATCACAAACTATATATTTCTATCCAGTTTTTTATAAATAAGTTAGTAAGCTTTCTACTGCTGTTGAAGACTGGACATGTATAATAAATTATGTAAGGACACATTCTCCTTAAAGTTGGGTCCACAAAAACAGTGCCATAAAAACGGTGGTTTTAGTCAGCGTATTGTAAGAGTTAAGTACATGTTTTAATAAGTTATATTTTTGTTTTAATAGTTTACATAATTTTGTTTCCAGGCTGGACTGGGAGAGATTGTAACGTTGATGAAAACAACTGCATTGGCATATCATGTCGAAATGGAGGAACCTGTCAAGACCGGTTCAACTCATTTAAATGCAAGTGTCAATCAGGATTTATAGGACGTCTATGCGAAGAAGATATTAACGAGTGTATCCAAGGATTTGTGTGTAGTTATGGGGACTGTGTCAACCCAACCAGGTTCCTTTATGTGCAAGTGTTATGCTGGTATGTTTTAAAATGTATTCTATCAGTTTTTACTTTCTTTTATGTTCCTTAGTGGCAACTTTTCCATTATTCTCCTGAAACAATCTAGAACATTGATGTGGAGAAAAACAAACGGAGGATACAACCCAGAGCACGACAATATAAATACAATAAACAGGAAAGCGTAGACCACAGTCTTCAGACTTAGAAACGGAACACTGTGGTCTCAGAGCACACCTACATAGAACGGGTCTTAGGGACTCGGCTTCCTGCACATGTGGAGCACCAAAGCAGTCCCTAGAGCACATCCTGCAAGATTGCCCCAGCCTAAGCAGTGTGAGAATGGAAATCTGTCCAACAAAAACAACATTTCAAAACAAACTATAGGGAAATCGGTGAAGACATTTATGACACATACCAGAGTGGTCACTAGCAGAAGTTGATCGCGAAGATGCAGAAAAGTTCCACTCAAACGCTTATGTTACCCACGTCCGGCGTGTTCTTCTATCTGTAAAGGTATAACGCCGTGTTGACTTCAGTGCTAGGTTTTACCTCACTTTGCTTGTTCCATCTCCGCAGAAATGTTACGTCACCAGCCGATACTATGGAGGGCAATAAACTATGGGGGACTAGTGGAGCACCGCCCGGTTTAATACGGAGTAGTCGCATAGCAGACGTTGATCGCAGAAGAAGAAGAAGAAGAAGAAGAAGTCATTAGTCATTAGTTTCATTAATAAACACAAGTTATTAGTAATTAGTCACCTTACATTTAATAAGATTAGAATATAACCAATCACCAATAACAATATACAATAAAAAGTAGATCAGTTATCAGTTATATGAGGACTATCATCATAGCACTCCGGACAAATATCAGATACTAGAGCCAAGGGAAGACCAAGAAAAAGATGGATAGACAATATCAAGTCTACACTAAATAACCACGGCTATAACTGAACAAGAACGACGAGAGAGAGAGAGAGAGAGGAGGGAGAGAGAGAGAGAATAAATGAATAATTCACTGTTTCCTTCTGATTTACTTTCACAGGCTACTCTGGCAATACATGTGAAACTAATATCAACGATTGCCTCCCTTCTCCTTGCCAGAATAATGCAATTTGTATAGATCAGATCAATGGCTTCAGTTGCCTATGTACAGGAGGCTATACAGGTAACATCATTGTGTTATGTATCATTCACTATCTCATCAACATCATCATTAGGTGGCGTAGGCGATCATGGATCTCCACAAATTTCTGTCTCTGGTGTATGCTATCATCTCGGATGTTGACGCCCTACCGTGCCAAGAAGTCAGACCATCCAAAATGTTCGTTCTCTGTCTTTCTGTCTTATCTCCCCTCGATTTGAATGGTTGTTACAATGTTTTCTAAACGTCTCTTTCTCATCACATGTTTGAAAAATAATGACTGCCTCTTTCTTATATTGATAATAAGCTTTCTCTGTGTCTTGACCTCATTCGACACCTCCACATTAGTCATTTTAACAGTCCATGGGGTTCTCAACATTCTTCTGTAAAACCACATCTCTGTGACTCTCAGAAATGTTTCAACATGTTTGTTTATTGTCCATGGCTCGCATCCGTATGTTAGTATTGGTTCTATATGTATCACTGTAAAACTCTCTCCTTCTGATATCAATTGTCCATGACTCGCTTCCATTGACATAATTGATTCTATGTATCACTGATATAACTCTCTCATTCCTCTCATCTCACTCTAATTCTCATTCAGAGAGGGACAGAGCCATTTGGGGTAAAACCCAGTGTAATGAAGTCAAATCTTTCGACTTGAAACTCTCCATTCGGGATCCTAAATTGACAATCATTTGTTGCATATAACGCTTCTCATTCTGATCTGAATTGACAATCATTTGTTGCATATAACGCTTCTCATTCTGATCTGAATTGACAATCATTTGTTGCATATAACAGTTCAAAACACATTTTCTAGAACGATGTTTTCGCCTGATTTATTCTGCTTTTGATTTCTGATCTCCCATTTGATGTTACCAGAATTCTGATTTATTTAAATTGATTTATTTGTCTTATCTCCGTCCTATTGACTATTCTACTGACAAGGAAACTCTTGAATGAAGGAACACGTTGTTGTTTTTGTTCTGTTAGTAGTAACTCAAGGACAGTAATGAAAGAGATTTGATCTTGTCACTATTTCTTTCTTTCTCTAATCCTGTTTTGCCTTACACCGTCAGGTGAAAAAGAGATTTCTAAAACGGGCCTTCTTCTTCTTCTTCTTTCTCGAATCCTGTATGCCTCACAGCGTCAGGTCAGGAAGAGATTTCTAAAACGGGCCTAGTATGCGCTTCGTAGATAGTCTCTTTCGTCGCCTCTGTTATCTCTGAGGTCCATCTTTTGCGTGGCCGGCCTTTTGCTTTGTACCCATTGTATCGGAGCAGCATTGCTCTTTGAGGTGCACTGTCTGATGGTAATTTGCTTATGTGGCCGAACCATTTAATTTGTTGTTTCTTGATGAAGTTTAGTACTGATGTTGTACCCACTATTTTCCTGATGTCTTCATTTCTCAACCGATCTCTTCTTGTTATCCCCTGCATTCTGTGTAGACACTTCATCTAAGTCGTGACTAGTTTTCTTCTATCATTTTTGTCAGCGTCCAGGTCTGGCATCTCTTCTTGTTACCCCCAGCATTCTGTGTAGACACTTCATCTCAGTCGTGACTAGTTTTCTTCTATCATTTGTTGTCAGCGTCCAGGTCTGGCATCTCTTCTTGTTACCCCAGCATTTGTGTAGACACTTCATCTCGTCGTGACTAGTTTTCTTCTACATTTGTTGTCAGCGTCAGTCTGGCATCTTTCTGTTACCCGCATTATGTGTAGACACTTCATCTCTGTCGTGACTAGTTTTCTTCTAACATTTGTTGTCAGCGTCCAGGTCTGGCATCTCTTCTTGTTACCCCCAGCATTATGTGTAGACACTTCATCTCAGTCGTGACTAGTTTTCTTCTATCATTTGTTGTCAGCGTCCAGGTCTGGCATCTCTTCTTGTTACCCCCAGCATTATGTGTAGACACTTCATCTCAGTCGTGACTAGTTTTCTTCTAACATTTGTTGTCAGCGTCCAGGTCTGGCATCTCTTCTTGTTACCCCCAGCATTATGTGTAGACACTTCATCTCAGTCGTGACTAGTTTTCTTCTAACATTTGTTGTCAGCGTCCAGGTCTGGCATCTCTTCTTGTTACCCCCAGCATTATGTGTAGACACTTCATCTCAGTCGTGACTAGTTTTCTTCTATCATTTGTTGTCAGCGTCCAGGTCTGGCATCTCTTCTTGTTACCCCCAGCATTATGTGTAGACACTTCATCTCAGTCGTGACTAGTTTTCTTCTAACATTTGTTGTCAGCGTCCAGGTCTGGCATCTCTTCTTGTTACCCCCAGCATTATGTGTAGACACTTCATCTCAGTCGTGACTAGTTTTCTTCTAACATTTGTTGTCAGCGTCCAGGTCTGGCATCTCTTCTTGTTACCCCCAGCATTATGTGTAGACACTTCATCTCAGTCGTGACTAGTTTTCTTCTAACATTTGTTGTCAGCGTCCAGGTCTGGCATCTCTTCTTGTTACCCCCAGCATTCTGTGTAGACACTTCATCTCAGTCGTGACTAGTTTTCTTCTATCATTTGTTGTCAGCGTCCAGGTCTGGCATCTCTTCTTGTTACCCCCAGCATTCTGTGTAGACACTTCATCTCAGTCGTGACTAGTTTTCTTCTATCATTTGTTGTCAGCGTCCAGGTCTGGCATCTCTTCTTGTTACCCCCAGCATTATGTGTAGACACTTCATCTCAGTCGTGACTAGTTTTCTTCTAACATTTGTTGTCAGCGTCCAGGTTTGATCTAGTCACTAAAGGATCTAAACCCGAAGAACTGACTTCATTGCGCCAGGTTTTACACCATATGGCTCTGTCCCTCTCGACAGAAATAGCACGCCACCTGCAGAGAGTATTTTACACACAGCGCGAACTCCGTAGCTCCAGCAACAATCCTAGAGTTTCTAACAAAAAAATGTCCTCGTGAACAGAACGATTCGGTCCGGATTCGAACCCACGATCTTTGGAATTTAAGGTAAAGGCTAACCACTACACTAACCATAACCATAACCCTAACCTTAACCACTAACCACTTAACCACTTAACCACTTAACCACTAACCACTTAATCACTTAACCACTTAACCCTTAACCATTAATCACTTAATCACTTAACCACTTAACCACTTAACCACTTAACCACTTAATCACTTAACCACTTAACCACTTAACCACTTAACCACAGAGATTCCCTAGTAATTATTACTAAGCGGTTGTGATAACTGTGGTTTGTTCCAGATAGCCCTCTTCTCTTTCATCATTTACTTCTTTATAGAAGTGTTGAGAAGGAGGGTTGTGATCTTGTGTGTGCTTGTTCTAATGCACTTTGTAAGCTGATATTCATTTTCATAAGGCTGTTCGTGATGCCGTTGCTCCATCTTTTGCGTGGTCTTCCTTTTGCCCTGTACTCGTTCTACTTTTTATGTGTTGCTCTCTGTGGCAGACGATACCAGGGCATTCTTGTCAGGTGCCCAAACCATTTAATCTGTTGTTCTTTTATGAATTACATAACTGGTTTCACATCCAGTCTTCTTCTGATTTCTTCATTTTTAATTTTGTTTCTTATTATCACACCTGCAACTCTTCTAATAGACCTAGTAGTTCTTGTAGTAATAAGTGAACAACTGTAACTAGGCGGATTGGTTTTAATGATTAAAATTAATTAATTGATTGATAGGTTGATTGATTTATTGATTGATTGATTGAGCTCTCAATGCTGAAGTGGTTACGTTGTTTGCCTGTTGTACTGAATGTTGTGGGCTCGAATTCCGGACCGAGACATATGTGCTATTTTTCATGAGATCCGTAGCATTGTTGCCGGAGTTCGTGCTTTGTGCAATGCTCTCCGCCGATAGCATGCCATCTCTACCGATGGGAACAGAACTATATGGAAAACCATGCTCTCCGCCGATAGCATGCCATCTCTACCGATGGGGACAGAACTATATGGAAAAGCCATGCTCTCCGTCGATGACATACCATCTCTACCGATGGGGACAGAGCTATATGGGAAAACCATGCTCTCGGCCGATGGCATCCATCTCTGCCGATGGGGACAGAGCTATATGGGAAAACCCAGTGGAATGAAGTCTATCGACGAATGGACCTTTGTTTGGTTGATTGATTGGTTGATCTATTTCTTGATAAACCGTCCTCATTGCCCGTCAGTGAATAATATTGTGGGTTCTGATATTGTTCAACATCATCATAAAAAGCTTCTCAATTCCGGAACCTGGCTCCCATGACAGCAGTCCTGAAAAACTCTGTTCTGTACAAGTTGACCGGCGTCAGCAGCAGTCATTCTCTGATCGTGTTTGACATCTTGCACTCGTCGTCTTCGAGGTCTTCCTCTCATTCTTCTTCCACGCACCATACCCTCTAAAATTATCTTCTCTAGGCACTTATGTCATTTGATGTGTCCGAAATATTAACTTTTCCTTGTTTTGATGCTTTTTAATAGCTCTGTAATATCTCTTTCTAATAAACTCTCTTTAATATCAAGCTGTTGTAGAACAGAAACGTTTGTTCTTTTATCTGTCCATGATATTCTAAGTATTCTTCTGTAGAATTAGCATTCAAAGGTATTAATGATCTCCACCGCGTTGTCAATGATCCATGTCTCACAACCATATATTGCCACGGGAAAAACACATTCTCTTAAACACTTGATTTTTGTTCTTATGTCAGTTCCCTTCCATAGATCAGTTAGTTATTTTAGTTTTTGCAAAGCAATGCTCCGCCTTCGTTTAATATCTTTTATAGCATTCCCGTCATTTGTCAACAATGCCTCGAGGTATTCAAAGTTGTTGACATTTTCTATGTTGTGCCGTGGTCTCCGATAACATACAGCTGGCGGGTTCAGGTAAAAATCCTTGGAAATAAGACCACAAATGTCGCGTGATCCTCACATTCCAATGCTATTGTATATAGACTAATTCATTTGAAAAACAACATAACATACTAAATCAATAAAGTTATATTATTTGACAAGTTAAGTTTAAAGCTAAGGCATATCAACATTATTAACATTTTTCACCAATAAATAACGATTAACGCATAAAATTGAGTAAAATGATAAAAACGCGTACAGTGTTCTATCAAACATATACAAAAAGCAGCCCTCTCCCCATTTAACAGGAATTTCCGATTTGTCGGCTAAGCTATTCAGCCTTATGTTATTGGAGACTGCTGTTGTGGTCGTTGACAAATATATTAGCCATTAATTATGTTTTATTAGTTGTAAATATCTTCATTGTCACTGTATTGCGACAGTTGTGACCTACCTTAACACTGAATTTCTCTATACAGGGAAAGTTTGCAACACAGATCTAGATGAATGCAAGATTGACAGATGTCAAAACAATGGGACATGTGTCAACTATCCTGGTGGGTACAGATGTGATTGTTTGGCCGGTTACCATAGCAATGACTGTTCCTTGGATATTGATGAATGTAACCGAATCCCATGTCAGAATGGAGCGAGATGCAACAATTTTAATGGTGGATATTCCTGCGAATGTGCTACTGGATTTGAAGGTATTTTGTCTAATTGTCTAATTTATCTTTAAGTAATCCATGTCTTAGCAACAACCACTTATATTAAATTTCATCGATTTTAAAAAGACCTTTACTAGTCTACACATAATCTCCCTGTGGAATCTTCTGAGATGCTCTGGGATACGAGATAAAATAATAAACATTGTCAAGAGCCTCTATGATGGTTCACAGTGTGCAGTTCGTACTGATGATGGACACAGCGACTGGTTTATGGTTGAAACCGGAGTAAAGCAAGGCTGTATTCTATCTCCGTTATTGTTTGGAGTAGCCAATGACTGGGTGATGCGAAAATGTTGCAGGGCGAAACTGGCATCGATTGGGTAGAAAGTAGTTAACTAAAAGATTTGGATTTTGCAGATGATATTGCCTTGTTAAGTTGAAACAACCAAGATATGCAAGGAAAAATAGACAACTTGTCATCTATAGCATCATATGTTGGACTACAGATAAGCTATGAAAAAACAAATATAATGAAGAAACCTATGGCAAGTAATGCAGATATCACACAGGAATCTAAAATGATGAAAAAAAATAATAAAACAAGAGCATATTAAGGTAGCAATTTTGATAGCACTAGAAATAAAATAAATTTTGCTACGAATTGTCAAAGCAACATCAGCTTTTAAACGTCTAATGGGACTGCAAGTTATATAGTTTTAAAGCTAAGTTAAGAATTTTTAATTTAAATGTTGTATCAATCCTAACATATGCCAGCAAGAGTTGAAAAATGACTAAAGATATAGAAAGCAGACTGAATGCATTTGAACCTGCTGCCTTGCAGGTTTTCTGGGGACAGTCAAATGCTAACGGAGAGCGAACCCAGTAAACGCTGATAGAAATCGGGCACGTCGTCGAAGGACAGGCACTAGAGTTCCAAATGAAGATTGTGAAGTAAAACAAACGTTCTTGGCAAAGGTTGTTTATATATCACAATAAGATAACAATTGCCGAAAAGAACGATCGAAGAGAGAGAGAGAGAGAATGCATTTGAAAATAGATATCTGCGAAAAATAATGATCATAAAATGGGACGAATTCAGGAGAAGTGATGAAATCAGAGAAATGTCTGATCAACCACTAGTAACAACTGTTATAAGAAGGAGAATATGGAGATATGTTGGACATACCTTGAGAAGAAATTATCAAAGAATATCAAAACAGAAATTGCGTGCATGCTCCATGTAACGTATACCGGTACGAGGTGGATTATTATATTATTATTATGCCAGCTGATCCACCACTACTACCGTCCAGCTTGAATGGGCAGACACTTCCTCCTGAATCCATCTTCTTAGGGGTCTTCTTCTTCTCCTCTTTATCTTCTACCATAATGATATTTACCACTCGTCGTGTTTCTTTAATGTTCCAAAATACTTCAATTGTTTTCTTATTATTATTTGTAACATAAGCCAGTTTTCTTTGATGTTGCTTTCCTTCTGATAAATCTATTTGTTCTCTTCTCTGTCCATGGTATACGGAAAACCATTCAAAAAAATTATATTCAAAAGCACATACATGCTTTGTCACTGCCTTGTTAAATATCCATGTTTTATTCGAATCCTGTCTTTGTCTATTTGTTTTTTCGGAAACTCTTAATACATGTACACTGTTTTTTTTTGTTGATCATATTTGTTGCTTTCGTTGCTTTCTCTGGAGTTCTTGTTAAAAAAAACTACTTGTTCTCACTGGGAATATGCACTTTCCTAGTATTATAAGTTTTCATAATAGTTTCTTTCCATACTGTTTTAAGTTGCTTAATTTTTTGTATGTCCATGTTTGTTCCTTTTTGATGTTCTTCATTCCATTTCCATCTCATATTGACGGTGAGTATATATATACTTTAATTACCTGTGGCGAAGTTGTCAAGACCGTTGCCGCCTGTTGACTGGAGGGTTTTGGGTTCGAATCTAAACTGAAATACGTGTGTAATTTATTTACGAGATCACTAAGATAAGAGACATGGAGCTACGGATGTCCTGCGTTGTACAGCAGATGGCGTGTCATTTCTCTCTACAGGGGCGGAGCCATAAGGAGAAACGCTATGCAATGATATCAATCCTTTGCCTTCAGATTTTGTTGTTATTGTATTTTTTACTTGACCTACTTCTAAAATATTGTGACGAACTTTCAGGATCCGATTGTGACACGGATGTAGACGAGTGTGCTAATTCAAGTACAACATGTCACAATAATGGCAGCTGTGTTAACACCCTTGGGAGTCACACATGTTTATGTCAAACTGGTTATTCCGGGCTCTTGTGTGAAATTGATGTTGATGAATGTGTGAGTAATCCTTGCAAACATAGAAGTGAATGTACGGATTTGCCTGGAGGTCATTCGTGTCTCTGTGAAGAAGGATATACAGGTAAAGTGTCCCCATTTCACACCTGTGTAATTTTGTTTTTATAGAAAATGATGAAGATTGTTATTTCAGAGCTGGTACTTTTTGAATGGAGGTGAGTTATTGATATTTCACAGCTGGTAACTTTGTTTTTGTATAACTGTCGGAAACGACCTCACCCAGTCAGAAAGGTTGCAAAGTAGTAAATGCTCTTTAGCGTAGATCCAAGCACACATATACAGCATTAAAAGATCTTTTTTTTTTTTTTCGATCCAGAAGCACTTGAGCTTTCAGCTCTTCGGCTCGGTGCCATGGACATCGTAACCCTTCGGTTCGGTGCCACGAACACCGTGAATCTGAGGCACCTGTGGCTTTTCTGCCAGTCCGCGGAATTGAACCCGCACACACAGAGGACTAGTCACCCAAAAGATCATTAAAGAGTGTTTATCATAAGATTCGTACGGAACGACATAACAAAAGGCAGAAAAAAGACAGGAAATCCGATAGAGAAGTCGCACTTAACTAATTCTCACTGGCTGTAAAAGATCCGAGGAAACGAGGACTCGTGGCACATGGTTGGGACCACAGGTTTCCTGTAACGATCACGCTTGAAGGGTCTAATCTTCAAGTACATCTGAAGACGGTGAGGGACACGAGTCAAATAGTAAGCAGGCCTCACGCAAAACCCCAGTCAGAAGCGCAATACAATTCGTCATGACTAACGCATAAATTTACAGCAAGCAGTCGCAGAAGAAGAAGAAGTATAACTATCGATCTATCTATTCTCTAATCCTGTCTTGCCTTTCAGTCTTAGGTCGACAAAGAAGCTCGATAAAGTTCAGTACTAATGTTGTACACACTTTTTTCCTGATGACTTCATTTCTAAACCGTCCTCTTCTTGTTACTCCCAGTATTCTGCGTAGACACTTCATCTCTGTTGTGACTAGTTTTCTTCTTGTTACTCCCAGCATTCTGTGTAGACACTTCATCTCTGTTGTGACTAGTTTTCTTCTTGTTACTCCCAGTATTCTGTGTAGACACTTCATCTCTGTTGTGACTAGTTTTCTTCTTGTTACTCCCAGCATTCTGTGTAGACACTTCATCTCTGTTGTGACTAGTTTTCATTTGTCATTTAATGACAGCGTCCAGGTTTGACATTGGTATCATAATGTAGGGAGAACGATTGTGTTAAACATTGACTCTTTTTTTGTGTTCATGGTGACATGTTTGCATTTGAAACTGTTGTTACTGTTTGTAATACAGCTTTTAGGGCTGTGTAGAACATGAGGGACTGAGGAATTTAATTTTTGCATGGCTAGTGCAGTCGTCGTGAAACTGTTCATGTTAGGATTGTTCTCTATGCTCTCGACAGAACAAAACTCCTTTCCCTTAGGGAGGATTGTTCCTACGCTCTCGACAGAACAAAACTCCTTTCCTTAGGGAAGATTGTTCTCTACGCCTCGACAGAACAAAACTCCTTTCCCTTAGGGAGGATTGTTCTCTACGCTCTCGACAGAACAAAACTCCTTTCCTTAGGGAGGATTGTTATCTACGCCCTCGACAGAACAAAACTCCTTTCCCTTAGGGAGGATTGTTCTCTACGCTCTCGACAGAACAAAACTCCTTTCTCTTAGGAAGGATTGTTCTCTACGCCTCGACAGAACAAAACTCCTTTCCCTTAGGAGGATTGTTATCTATGCTCTCGACAGAACAAAACTCCTTTCCCTTAGGGAGGATTGTTCTCTACGCTCTCGACAGAACAAAACTCCTTTCCCTTAGGGAGGATTGTTCTCTACGCTCTCGACAGAACAAAACTCCTTTCTCTTAGGGAGGATTGTTCTCTACGCTCTCGACAGAACACAACTCCTTTCTCTTAGGGAGGATTGTTCTCTACGCCCTCGACAGAACACAACTCCTTTCTCTTAGGGAGGATTGTTCTCTACGCTCTCGACAGAACACAACTCCTTTCTCTTAGGAAAGATTGTTATCTACGCTCTCGACAGAACAAAACTCCTTTCCCTTAGGGAGGATTGTTCTCTACGCTCTCGACGGAACAAAACTCCTTTCTCTTAGGGAGGATTGTTCTCTACGCCCTCGACAGAACACAACTCCTTTCTCTTAGGGAGGATTGTTCTCTACGCTCTCGACAGAACACAACTCCTTTCTCTTAGGGAGGATTGTTCTCTACGCTCTCGACAGAACACAACTCCTTTCTCTTAGGGAAGATTGTTCTCTACGCTCTCGACAGAACAAAACTCCTTTCCCTTAGGGAGGATTGTTCTCTATGCTCTCGACAGAACACAACTCCTTTCTCTTAGGGAGGATTGTTCTCTACGCTCTCGACAGAACAAAACTCCTTTCTCTTAAGGAGGATTGTTCTCTACGCTCTCGACAGAACAAAACTCTTTTCCTTAGGAGGATTGTTCTCTACGCTCTCG
>CM036765.1:7001581-7074081 GCA_020796225.1 Arion vulgaris
GCCCTAATAGCAAAGCTTGTAATTTTACGAAATAAAAAGAAATGACAAACTCAATGTTCGACCAAAGGCTTTATCAAGCAAACGATCAACGGGATCATTATTTATTACCGCTGGAATATCTCTGTCTAATCTATATGTAGTAAAAATGAATTCATCACTCCTGTTGTATCGTTTGTTGATAACGGCCTTTCGGTACGTTGCTTTATTGTCCTTTTTTTTGTAAAACTGCAGTACGTTTTATTACGTCTTTCGCCATTTTATAACGAACCTCAAACTGCTTAAATCGCTGGATCAATTCAACTTTCATTTAGTGTTCTCATCCAACAAGCAGTCGCGAAGAGACCGAAGAACATCCACCTTATCCATCTTAAACTCCTCAACAATCGAGACTGTTGATACAAGCCTTCCACTCGCTCATTAACGCAAACACAGCAGGGCCAGGACAGTAGATCCACTAAACTCCTGAGGTAATAAACTTTGATAGACAACATCACTCATCCCGAAACCTGCCCTTTTGATCTTGCAAGCATTGACTGAGATTCAGACACACCATGATGAGAAAGTTACCTTGCAGTTTGGAAGGACTGGACTATCTCACAGACCATTACCTTGCAGTTGGGATGGACTGGACACCTCGCCATTACCTTGCAGTTTGGATGGACTGGACTACCTCACAGACCATTACATTGCAGTTGTGATGGGCTCGATACTCCGTGAATCAGGGGTACCTGACAAAAAATACAAAGCCTACTAGGGTGAATTCAATGACACTGGGAAACCAGTACCCCAGTGCTATATTGAATAAATAATTATGTACGCAGTGAACCCTGGACAATGAACAAAGTCAAATAAGATCGCTGTGCCCCAGAATGTTGTTTTGCACAAGAATGCTGAAAATCCATGGACAGCGAAAAAAACAAATGATGATTTTTAAAATACTTAGAAAGAAACCTTATTAAAATGAATAAGAATTAGACAATACGGCTCTTCGGGGAGGTAATGCGAAGAAGGATTAGAAACATTGGTTACAAAAGGGTACAAATTCAGGAAGAAGATATGAAAAGCAGAGCTAGAAGATTTTGAATTCTCAGCATCGGGTTGACAGGTTCTACGTCCAGAACTGTAGGCTGCATCAAGGAGAGAAAAGTTGGAAGACATGATCGCCTACACTGGGAAGCAGAAACACTTTTTTGATTGGACAGAAATTACTGGACTGATGACCGCGAAAACAAAGGGTAGGAAAGTTTTATACGTGTGGTTCCGAACATAACGAAACTTAGCAAACAAATTCGAAAAACGTAACAAAAATGACTAATATTGAAATGTTTTCTTGGAGGCCCGTGCACCGTGGCATTAACGCTTGCGCATTCCTCTGGTGCGCTGGCGGGAAGGGTAACTTTGGACAACTATA
Source organism: Arion vulgaris (assembly GCA_020796225.1). Classification (NCBI taxonomy): domain Eukaryota; kingdom Metazoa; phylum Mollusca; class Gastropoda; order Stylommatophora; family Arionidae; genus Arion; species Arion vulgaris. Next base: position 7,002,993 of record CM036765.1, read on the forward strand.
TAGTGATTGGTCGCGCACCAGCTGAATCGATAGGTATCAGCGACGCTGATTGGTCGTTGCATAAGAGCGTCACGCTGACATTAAATAACGACTTAGTGATTATTCCTGCACAGCTTGAATGATTGTTTAGGGAGCCGGATTGTTTCAGGTTGTGCACAGGAGCATACTACACCAGACAGTTCTCCCATAGTGTGGCTACTCAACAAATTGAGACAGGAAATGGTTTCGTAGTGATGAATGTACCTGAAACATCAAAGTGACTTGAAGCAAGACTTATATAGTACAGTGATATTTTAAACCCTACATAATCAATCCTATTCATATTTGTATTGAGTCGATCACCTACTTGGGAGTTCAACTACCTTCTCTCAAGCAACAAATTGGCAAATTTATGATCACAAAGATCTTCAACATTGGAACAAAGAACGTACCATTCAGTACTCTTATGGTTGTGCATTGCCTTGAACTACTCCTCCCAGTGGTGGTCAATGTTTCAAAACGATTTTTGGCCGTAAATGACTTCCAGTGACTCTAATAGTCATTAGGAGTTCATTTTTCCCCAAATAAAATAAAAATTTGAGGCATTGGGTAAAAAGAAATAATGGAAACTGCTAGTATCTCCACCTTTGATGTTTAATTTTCTTTACTAGGGGCCTGGTTTTTTGCCTACTTTTTCAAATGACCTTGAAAAATTTGAAATATATAGAACAGAAATATATCCCCATAGAACTGCCCTTGTATAGGACCTGAGAAGAAATAGGTTACCCACTTACACCATGCCAGTCCAAGACAAAACCGTATGGCGTGGCTGATGATCTGAGGATGGAAGGCTGCCTTATTAGAGAACTAAACCTAAATCTAGTGAGAACGCAAGAAGAAGAATAATTATTTTTTCAGTAAACTGACCTCTAGTTAGTCATTGAGTTCGATTTCTTTTTCTTAAATTAAAATAAAATTTAGGCATTAAAAATAATTAATTAAAATTATTAGCATTCCGTTGTTTTGATTTTAATCTTTTTATTTTCGCCACGAAAAATGGTAGTCACTTAGGTCGGTTTTACTACTTTGGTTGGGATGACTCGAATAAATTTAGAGGTTACCGTTTCAAAAATCACCTCTGTAGTAGTTGCTTTATGTCAATTTTGTTTAAATAAAATAAGAACGGCAATTAAAAATAATACGGAAATTTTATGTATCAGAATTTTTCGATGTTGAATTTGTTTTTTTTAATTCTAGTAGCTACTAGAGGCCATTTTTTGTCCTACTCTCCTAGATGCCCTCAGCCCCTCTCTTCTCTTCTGCTACTAGCAACTTAGAGGTCGCTGTGAAATGTTTCTTCCCTAACTGACTTTTTAGGTGACTAGCTTCAGCAATACCAGTGTCTGATGTGATTTTCGCCAATTTTTTCTTTCTTAAACTCTATATTTCTGCAAAGCTTTAATTCTAATAACTTAGTACCTGCTAGAGGTCGATGTTTCAAAACATGACCAGAGGTCGGTGTTTTATTTTGCCATTTTTTCTGGAATTAGTTATTTTATTACTGAAACTCTATTGACTAATAATAACCCATTCTTCTCATCGAGCTGGTCGTAAGCACTGTTACATTTGAAACTGACCTGAGCATCGGTTGGTCGTAAGCATCGCATCTGAACCGACCTGAGCTATCGAGCTGGTCAAAGCACAATATCGAATCTGACCTGGAGCTATCGAGCTGGTCGTGGGCATCACATCTTAACCAACGGAGTTATCACGAGCTGGTCAAGCACTGGCATTTTAACTGACCTGGAGTTATCGCCACCCACCTATTCTGTTCTGCCATTTGTCGTGATTTCCCATTTCCATGTCCTTACACTGGGTGTCTGGTCTGCATAAAGGTCTGTCTCTTTACCAGGTATATCCACATTGACTCGTTGCCATGTATACAGAGTGTGAAGTGGTGTGCTGTTAGGGTAGTTTTGACAATTTGGCACAGAACTAACTAGTTTAAGTCATCTTTGAGGGGCAAGTTGTTGAGCATTGTGACAGGCTACGGTATCTTGGGAGCAACTTTAATCATAGTCTATCTTTCACTCATGGTTGAAATAAATACAGTGTTGCAAGTGAGGGCTTAGGGGGTCTCTGTGGCTGAGTAAGGTTTCCTTTACCTTATGAGTCGAATGTCGTGGTCTTGAACCTGGACCGCGGCCTTCATCTACGAGTACAGTTTTTCCTAGAGACTCCTAGGAATGTCGTTGCCGGAGCTACGAGCCTCAGCCGGTGCAACACTTCGGCAGGTGCGTCACTTATGGAGAGGAAACTGAGCCATATGGGGTGCAAACCTTTGGTGCAATGAAGTCAACTTTCACTTAAAACCCTTTAAAGTGAGGGGCTTATTTACTTACTTATTCCTCCCAGATAATTGTGGCCATAGGACCTTGTAGAGCGTCTCAAGAAGAAGCCATAAGCTTGGTCAACCTGAGATACTTAACAATATTCTTTTTAAAAAATAGACTTCCACCGTGAAATTTTGATCCTGAAACCTCGTACCTTCGAAGCAAATATACCAATCAGTATGATATATCTGCTCCAGCTGTGAATAGCTTTGTATTCTCTAAATTACAATGAGCCACAAAATCTAGTGCAATCATACAAGCTGCTGCAATGCTTATAGAATACAATTTTATTAATAAACATTAATTTGAAGCTACCTAAATGCCCGTATTCTGTCTCGCCAACTTTTGGTTATTGAAGTTACTGAACTGATCGTTACAGCACTCAGAGCAGACCTGCAGGTGCCCAGTCTCCACTTCAAACATATATCGAAGAGTGTGAGCATGGATGGTTCCTGGCTCACAAATACACTTTTCTGGTCCTCAAACAACCAGCAATACTTGCACAACTTGTAATTCCCAAACCCTAAATCTCTGGATAGATTCATCGTCAATTTAAGTGTCTTACGTAACAGTAGGTCGCTGGAGAGACTCAAAGAAGAGACCCCTTTATCCATCCTAAAACTCCACTGCCAAGGATTCACAACACCCTAGGCCCTTCCAACAGGCGGTCCTGAAGGGACAGAAGTGCTATCTCTCCTATTCATCCCAAACTCCTAGACAATCACTGCAAGTCTGTCTGTTTCCCAATGCTGCGGACACCTGGCATGCCCAGGACAGTAGATCCACGTAAGCCCTGAGGATGGGTAATGTTTGGAAAATCTCAAAGGGCTATAACTACACAGATTCTGTCATTTATATGCAATTATAATATTGATATCTGGTGAAAAGTGCAAGTTTATAAGTACTATTGTATAAGAACAGTGCAGTTATAGGTTCTAAAATAAAAGAATTGCACATCCTTTGCAGGACTTTGCGAATCAACCTCAGTTTTTAACGCTAGTTTCTGATTTTCAGGCATTATTCAGTAGTCACATTGCTTTCGTACGGGTGGTGTCATTGTCGTTTTATTAAATTTCTCGCGAAAGAATATAATTTATTACATATACATATATCAGAAAAGTACGATAGTACTATTATCCAACGGATGCAGTCAGCTACCATAGCTTGTTGTGCAGGAGCAAGCCAAGGGTATCGGATTCAAACTTCTGCAAAGGGAGAGCTTGAAGCAAATTCAGTCTCCCTTGAATTGTGACGAACGATACAAATACAGACCCTACAGTTCAGAAAGTAATGGCACCATTGAATGTATAAGTGGTGCCTAGAAAATCGACTGTTGCTGATGGCGAGTCTCCCGTAAAGGATATGCGACTACTTTACCTCTAATTACATCCAAAGTATTCAAAGGTGCGAAGGATTGACTACCGATTTTACCATATGGCTCCGTCTCCTGTCGGCAGAGGATGGCGACGTCATATGCTGAGAGCATTGTATGTACATGAACTCCGTAGGGCCTGGCAACAACTTAGGATCTCATGAAGAAATTGCACATGTGTCTCGGTCCAGATTGAAACCTACAAACTTCAGTGTACTCAGGCATATGATCAAACCACTTCAGCCTACTGAGACTCCATACTACCACACTACAGGCATGATGGGCGTAACCACTTCAGCCAATGAGACCCCATACTACCACCACTACAGGCATAATGACTTCCAACCATTCAGCCACTGGGACTCCCATGACCACTAATACCACAGGTATACGACTGTAACCACTTAGCCATTGAGACTGTAATACTAGTCACCAGCTACAGGTATACGACTTAACCACTCTAGCCATTGAGACTCTATACTACTACTACTACAGGTATACGACTTAACTTACGAGCCTACTGAGACTCCCATACTCACTACCACTACAGGCATACGACCTAACCACCTAAATAACAGACCCCATACTACTACCACTACAGTGTATTAATGACTTAACCACTTAGCCACTGAGAGACCCTGCCATCACTCACTACTACAGGTATACGACTCTAACCACTCAGCCATTGAGATCCCATACTACTACTACCACAGGCATACTGACTCAACCACTAGCCACTGAGACTCCCATACCACTACCACTACAGGCATACGACCTAACCACTCTAGCCATTGAGACTCTAATACTACTACTACTACAGGTATACGACTAACCAATTTGTACTACTGAGACCCTACACTATCACTACTACAGGTATACGACTTAACCACTTAGCCATTGAGACTCCTATACTACTACTACTACATATATACGACTTGAATCCACTTAGCCAATGAGACTCCCACATACTACTATCACTACTACAGGTATACGATCAACTACCTAGCAGCATTGAGACTCCCATACCACTACTACTACTACAGGTATACATGACTTAATCCACTTAAAGCACTGAGACTCTTAAGGCTCACTACTACTAAGGCAGGCATACGGACTTTAACCAATTTAGCCATTGAGACTCCTGTACACTAATACCAATACAGGCATACGACTTTATAAACATTTCAGCCACTGAGACTCCCATACTACTACTACTACAGGTATACGACTTAGTTCACTAGCCAACAGACCCTCTAAGTACTACTACTACTACAGGTATACGACCTAACCAATTTCAGCCACATTGAGACCCCACACTCACTACCACTAAGGTATACGACCTAACCACTCCAGCCATTGAGACCCCATACCACTAACAATACAGGTGCATACGACCTAACCACTTAGCCAATGAGAATTCCACACCACTGCTACTACTACAGGCATAATGACTTAACCACTTGAAATGCATTGAGACTCCCATACCACTACCACTACAGGTATACGACCTAACTACCTCAGCCTACTGAGACCCTGGTATACTACTACTACTACAGGTATAATGACTCCAATCCACCCCAGCCACTGAGACCCTCTCACACATGCCACTACTACAGTGTATAAGACTTAACCACCTAGCCACTGAGACCCCATACCACTACCACTACAGTGTATACGTAGACTCTAACCACTCAGCCATTGAGACCCTGGCACTACTACTACTACAGGCATAAGACTCTAACCACTTCAGCCACTGAGACCCACACCAATACTACTACAGGCATACGACTTAACCACCAGCCACTGAGACCTCATACTACTACTACTACAGGTATACTACGAATCCACTCAGCCAACAGAGACTCCCACTACTACTACCATGCAGGCATACGACTTCAACCACTTCAGCCATCGAGATCCTACACTACTAATACCACTAAGGTGGTATACTATATTTAAACACTTCAGGCTACTGAGACTCCCATACCACTACTACTACAGGCATACGACTTAACCACCCAGCCACTGAGACCCCCATACTATCACCACTACAGGTATACTGACTCTAATCACTTCCAGCCAATGAGACTCCCATACCACTACTACTACAGTGTATACTATTTAACCACGAGCCATTGAGACTCTAATAATACCACCCACTACAGGTATAATTAATCACTTAACCAATTTAGGCCAATGAGACCCCCACACCACCACTACTACAGGTAATACGACCTAACCACTTCAGCCAACAGACCCCATACCTACTACCACGTACAGGTATACGAATTTGAATCTGACTAGCCAATAAGGACTTAATACTACTACTACTTACAGGTATGTCGACTTAACTACTCTAGCCACTGAGACCCCATACCAATACTACTGTTATAGCAATTACTTGAACTAACAGCCATTGAGATTCCCATACTACTACTACTACAGGCATAATGACTTAACTAATTTAGCTACTGAGACCTCATATCACTACTACGCAGGTATACAGCAACCACTTAGCCATTCAGACCCCTCATACTACTACTATTAATACAGGTAATAATGACTTAAACCACTTAGCTTACTGATACCCCCATACTACTACTACTACCCACCACCACCACTACCACTACTACTCACCTACTACCACCACCACCCCACCCACCTCAGCCATCACTACTACCACTACTACCACTACCACCACTACTACCTCACCACTCACGCCACCACCACTACTACCACCACCACCCACCACTACTCACTACTACCACTACTACTACTACCACTACTACTTTACCAATACCAGTTCATTACTACTCACTTCACCACTTTTTTCACTACTACCTACTACCTACATAAATATATCAGAAGAGTGTACTATAAGTACCACCACATGCAAGAGGAGCGTCTGGCTGAACAGATTAGAGCTTCAGGGTTCCATGTGAGACCAGATTTAATCAGCAAACCAATGTGTGTTTTATATTGGGGGTACAAAGAAAAAGTCCTAACTTTGGAACAGTTTACAGTGACTGCACCAGCTAAGGGGGACTAACACATTTAGATACATGTAGGCCATGTCCTATACATCCTGAAATAGTAGTATTGCAACTAAAATGAGAGGTATTTGAAAAACATAATTGTAGAAGAACTGCAGGTGAAAAGTATCATTACATATATATATATAATAACAACTGTCAATCAACTGTCGCTGCTTGCTCCATCTTGCCTGCAGTGCTTCAAATGCTGAGAGCCACATCACTTCATCTCCTGTACAGAAATAAAAGAGTTGAATTAGAAAAACATTGCACTTACTACAATACTTACTACCAGGTTAGTGGATAGTTACAAAGGAAAATAACATAGCATATGGAAAAAACAAATTGCTGTTTTTCTATATCTTATAATTAATTTTCCTTCTTATGTAATACTGTAAGTACTGTCTTTTGCTCTATCGTGCCTATTTGCCTAGTATTACTGGGTAGTTACCCTAACGATTTTCCAGATCTGATCTTGATCCAGTCTGACCACTCCCAGATTTGTTGATTTCGTAAGTAATGGCAGTTGCTGTGCAAGGAATTCTACGCCTCGCCTCACAATTCATAGAGTTGGGACTGATTCCTTCTGCTTTAGGAAAGCAAAAGTAGAAATTAATAGCCTGACACAGTCAGGCCCATCTCCTAGGGGGCATCAACGACACAAGTCAGCCTCATCTCCTCAGGGTATCAACTGACATGCCAGCCTCATCTCCTAGGGTATCAACTGACACAAGTCAGCCTCTCATCTCCTAGGGGTGAATAAATCGACACAAGCCAGCCTCATCTCCTAGGGGTATCAATTAGGAAACTTGACTGGGTGATGATAAAGAATAACGAGCCCTGACTCATATATGGATTACGGACTTTCGCATGTCATTTTATTTGATTGAATTATTTAAAATGACGAAACAGCAAAAGTATTTAGAAGTTCTTTATAAAAAATATAAAAACAATGATACACATGTTAAAGTTTCGACCAAAGACCCTTTTCAAGCAAATGATATAACAGGAGTGATAAACTAACAGTATACTACATAGACTACGATGATTCCAATGCTCCTAAATGAAAATATGCTACTTGAAATTAAATAACGTGAAACAAATATTTTTAAATTAGAAGGGAATAGATGAGAAATAATAAAAAAATATCAAGTAAATATATAAATTATATTTATTTTAATATAATGTATATATAATATATAAAATATGAGCAGGTAATAGGAAAATACTAAGATGTATAGGAATGTAGAGCGTTGAGGTCCATGAGGTCGCAAATGTACCAGGCCTGAAATAAAATGATTTTTCTAGGGAGCACTGACTACGACTAACAGGAAAGATGATTGATGGCTGTGACTGATATCATTAGAGCTCCAAAAGTGGCTGCCAGTCTCCATTGAAATGAGTGGGCTACAAAGGTCACATAGCATAGGCGTATATCGCCCATGTTGGCTGGGGAATGGTCACTACATTTTGGGTTTGCTCTGACTGATATATGCCTTTGTCCTACCTCTGTGAAGTGATGGCGTAGATTATTTGTGGGATCTGGCATGAAATCATCTTCACACAAACGTGGCTTTTGGCAGGCAAGATACAGCATGGGTCTGCATTGCTATAAGCACACGTATTGGCAACGCTGACGGCCACACTGATTGACCACTTTGTGGACGGTATGGAATCTGGAGTCCAAGAGCGTTATCCGATTTCATGATAATTTCTACTTTACTACAGAGAAATGCCTCCTTAGCCCTCTATCAGTTGGCTCTCATGATATACCTGTAGGTCGTGAGTGTTGCCATTCTTTGCCTCTCTATGAGTACCTCGGCAACACGGGTGGAATGGATGTCTTTTACTGATGCCCGCCTGCTGCGAATTCATGCGCAGCGCCAGGGCGCAGCCGTGGGCGCAGCTTGTGGAGGCAGCCAGGGCGCAGCTGTGGGCGCAGCCAGGGCAGTCAGGCGCCCGTGTTGGGGAGGGTGGAGGGGCGAGAGGACAGACGAGAATGCTAGATTTTATCCACAAGGATGCCAATCAGTGGAAAATCATTGATGCTACAAAATATGAAAGATAAATATGAGGTTTTGTGGACACATAAAACGCAATGAACGGCTGATGAAGGCCGCTGCAGGGAAGCATCCTGGCAAAGAGAAGAGAAAGAAATGGAGATGGATTCAGGATGGTCTTGCGATTTGAGCTTGATGGGTGCAGGAGGCGGGGAAATGGCCTATGAGAGATAGTGATAGCCCGCCTGTCCAGCGTGTTCGTAGCGAGTTGGGTGACGAGTGAAAAGCCCCCGTGAGTGCGCGGCTCCACCCCGCGGAGCTGGCAGATGTGGGTTTACAGCGTTCTCCAGATTTACGGTGTTCGTGGCACGGAACCGAAGGGGTTACGGGATGTCCATGGCACCGAGCCGAAGAGCTGAAAGATCATGATCGGAACATAAGAAAAATTAAGACAGAACAGAGAAAAAGCAAGAGAGCCTCCAAGGACTGTTATGCTGATAAGTAGGATTTCTTGCCATGATAAGCTATTGGCTGATAAGATGTCACATGTAGCTAAATAGAAATCCTCCCAGTCTCTCTATCTCTCTCTCTCTTCTGTGTGTGTGTGTATGCAAAAGGGTGTGCGTGTGTGTGTGTGTGGTGTGTGTGTGTACATAAAAGACAAGAAAATATTCTCATGCAATTAAATTCGTGTAGTCCTATCAGAGATAGATATAAAAATGCATTTTCTCTGATGCCAAAAATGTCCACCACTTGTATTCTCAGAAGAACTGATTGATCTTATGAATCCCACCGGCTGCCCATCCGCGACATCACCCTTCAGCCGCATTGTATATGTTGCTTCCTCCTTTGCACTGGAAAAGGAAACACCAACATATTGACGTTAAATGAATACATTTTATATTATTAGTTTTTCATGCATGTGAAGGTCTTTCTTAAACTGGAGAGGACCATCAGGCAAGGAGGCATAATGGGATAAGAGGAGAAGAGGAAGACTACGGAGAAGATGGATTCAGATGTAACTGATGGCTCTGAACATGTCGGCTGCAGAGATTTATTACATCTGGAATGAGAGAACGAAACTGAAGAACTGTTGGGGTGTCTCAGGACAAGCTACCATTATGATGTGTGGCCCCATGCCAGAAGGTAAATCTGCTAGCACGAACTCCAATAGACAGCTGATGGGAAAAGTAAGGTGGCATAGACCTTCAAAGGCACCCTAGAGAAGAACTCATAAGAGAGTTGAAGAATTGTGAATCACAAAAACAAATTCTTGTAGAAAGGCAACAGAATGTGGCAATAATTGATATTTTTCAGCTATGAAGAAAAGTGAATTGTACTTCCTACAGGACTCTATGAATCAATCCCCGCTTTTAATGCTGTTTGTGATTTATCTAGTATACCTAATATGCTCAGTAGCTTGCCATTGCTTTCGGAACGGGTGCGGTTCCATCGTCCTCACCAAACCACGCGAAACAATCTGGCAACCAAACCGTCCGCAGCGTGATTGGAATTCAGCACGTCAGTTAATAGACCGAGTCATCATCCCCAAGCCACAGATGGCACTTGCGCCATGGAAACACAAGGAAAAATATAGATTGATAATATGTATCCAGGGTGCTTGTAAGGAATATCGTGTGTGGCCTTACAGAACTTAAAGAGAGGCTCCATTTTAAATTCGTAAAAATCAAAGGGAACTAATTTGTTTTCAAAATCCTGTGCCTGCCATGGGCTTCTGAAACTAGGTACGCTTGGGCTGTGATCGAGCCTACCAGTTAAGCCACAGATGCTGGGCAGAAATATCAATAAATGAAAACTTATTATTATTATTATTATTATTATTATTATATTAATGTTACCAGAATTGCCTGCATCGGCAACATCATTACTGGTTGTTGTTTTGATTGAAAGATCTAATATTGCTGTACTCCTTTTAGGAGTGTTCATGGGTGCCTTATCTAGTTTTTATATTAAGGAAAGTATTCCCAGTGGCAGTGGCATTTATCTCAGTAGCACCAAGAGGTCCTGAGTAATTTTGAAGATGGGAAATTATTTTATAGGAATTTTATTTTTAGTCTTTCCACGAATTTTGCCCCTGGAAAGCAAATGTTCCAGCCTCGTTTCGCGTTTGAAACGCTGGCGTCTAATGACGTGCTGAAACTGAATACGGAAATCCCATGCTATATCGTAGTCCGTCTCGGATAGGACTAGTAAACCTGATCTCACCTACTGAGCCCAGAGATATCTGTGCAAAATAACCAGATGGTCTTCACGATGGAGCAAACTGGAGTATCTTCGAACGAGAGATTTACACCCAACTTCTACACCACAGAGAGACGAGCAAAGCAACTTCATACCTACAGAGAGATTTTATAGCCAACCTCACACCACAGGAGACACCATAGTAGCCAACCCCACACCTGCTGGTGAGAGACGAGCAGCTAACCCCCACACCACAGAGAGACGAGTAGCTAACCCCCACACCACAGAGAGACAGAGTAGCCAACCCTGGCACCAGAGACCACAGTTACGCTTGACACAACTAATATGAGGCTGGACATTTCACATGGAGGCTTGGACATTTAAAGTAGAGTTTAAGAATATGCTATAATTCCATGGAATGGAAATATGTGATAATCCAGCTGGAAAGATTGGCTGGGTAGCTTAGCTTAACTGGTACAATGCCTCACACGTGGTGAGAAGTCATCGGTGCTCTTTGCTAAACAGCGAGCATGGTATGGTTGTTGCAGAGCGAAATGGAGCATACAGACAACTACTTCCAGCATGAGGATGGAGGTCGAGGCCGCTACTGCTTTCCAATTCATTAGCCACCTGGGACTCTTGTTTAGCTGGGGCCGTTGTTGTTTCTGACTCCAAGTCGATGTGCTGGAAGGCTCAGGAATGATATGTTGGTGCATGAGTGGAATGTCATCTATAGAGGTTTCCAACTTCCAGGGATGGGATCTACTGTCCTGAGAAGGCAGAGTGTTCGCGATGTCTGGTAGAGAGAGAGCAGACAGGGCTTCCATTGAAAGTGAATGATTGCTGAAAAAGCTTTGTGATTTTGATAAGGGAGATAAATTTTCCGTGTCTCTTAAGGACTCTACTGCTGGATGAGGATACTACAGGCTGATGCTGAACTGGACCCACTACCCTTCCTCTCTCTCCTCTCATCCTCCTCTCTTCCTTTCTCTTTATCCATGACGCTTGTGACACATGTCTACATCATTCTTCTTATTCTGGCTGTCCATTGTTTTGTAGTTCCAGCTTGTGACTTACTTCTCTTGAATGTTCATTGTTTTGTGTGTTCCAGCTGTGACTACTTCTTCTTGACTGTCTCATTGTTTTGTAGTTCCAGCTGTGACTCATTCTCTAAATCTCTTAACTGTTTCTCATAATGAATTCTGTAGGCCTCCTGGTTTTTGGGTTACCCTCTGGGTGTCCATCCTTACAGTCTCCCCTGGTGGTTTTGGTTACCCTCTGTGTCATCTCCCCACAGTCTTCCTGGTTTTGGTAAGTTACCTCTTCTGTGCCCATCTCTCTCATAGTCTCTCCTGATTTTTGCTACTCTCTGTACCCATCTCCTTACAGTCTTTCTGGTTTTGGTTACCTCTCTGTGGCTCCATCTCTCATAGTCTTCTGATTTTTGAGCATTTCTCTGGGTGTCCATCTCCTTACAGTCTTTCTGGGTTTTTGGGTTACCTCTGGTGCCCATCTCCTTACAGTCTTTCCTGATTTTGGGTTACCTCTGGTGTCCATCTCCTTACAGTCTTTCTGGTTTTTGGTTACCTCTGCGTCCACTTCACAGCCCTTCCCAGATTTTATTACCTCTGTGCCCCATCTCTTACAGTCTTTCTGGTTTTTGGTTACTCTGTGTCCATCTCTTACAGTCTTTCAGACAGAGTCAGACTCTATGTACAGCATCATCTGATCTTACTCTCAACATCGTCATCATTATGTTAAAAAATATATAATAAAATTAGTTTCTTATGGGAAGAAACATATGTGCTACAGAGTGTTCAATTTAAAAGAGGCCCAGTATAAATAGAAATTTTAAGCAGGTATGCATTGTATCTCGTCTATTTACTTTATTTGAAACTGGTTCTGACTTCAGCTTGTCCTATTGTCACATTTGTTCATCGCCCTTCCTGCACTACAATTACACACACCATCACACAACCTTTGACTCTATACTACGTCATAACTGGAACTCTCTCTTGGCTCTACATACATATATGCTGATTAGTTCCATCTACAGGCTGCTTAAGCTGAAATACCCTGGGTAGAAGAGCTCTGAAATAAATACACGATCAGAGATTTAAAATGTGTAAAACAGTACTGAAAAAAATGCTGCAGTGAGTATCAAGTCCATATTCCTCTGCAGCCTCATCCGCAGACAGATAGAGAGGATCTACAGCAGAGATTCTGTATTTGTATCCTTCTAAAAATATATATATAATTGAAATAAATAAAGCTTTGTATTTTCATGTAGATAAATTAATATTAATTAGGCACATGTACCATTCTACGGTCATCATTGCCTAAGGATACATAATACGGCAGCAATAAAATACTTTCACTCAATTCGATGTTGTGTCTTATTTCCCACTTCAAACCAAGTCCTACGAATGATCATGAGTCGGTTTCAAAGTTCGCTGTCAGGTGCCTGTATGCCTCCTTCCTATGTCCCCGTGTTGCTACAAATGCAAGATACCTTTTTCTGGTCACTGTTATGAATTCAGGTTAAGTGCGTAGTCATGTACTGATGCCTTTTCTCCCTGGTGCTTGTCTTCTTATCACCAGTGTCCATCACAACCAGACTTCTTCTTTCTGATACTTTATAACGATCACCTGACAAATTCACCTCTGTGGGATTTATATGTGATCTGAGTGCCCAAGAGTGACTGTAATGTTGCACAGTTATGCGCCTATGTTAGATGATACATCCGATTTATGCGATACTTTTATTTATTAGGCAGCTTCCTAGCCTCTCGCCGTCAACGCCTTCTGGCGACATACCCTGTAGGTCGCAGTGGTACTATTCTTTGCCTCTTGCTGATCCTGTCACCACACTGTCAGACTGCCAACTGATAATCTTTAATTCTGACTTCAGATGTGATTGTAATAGAGATCCCAAGTAATGGATCACTGCCAGGGAATGCCAATACTCAAACAAATGCTTGCACAAAATAGACCACAAAGACTGGCTGCTGGCTACCGCTTTTGTGAGCAAAGGAAGGCCACAGTCAGATCGGTTATATTTCTACCATTCACAAGAGAATTTGAAATAGGGAAACAGCCCGGTAGTACCTGATGGGAAGGGCGTATGCTTGGGAACAGATCAAGAAAATCGCTTTTCATGTTTAGATCTCATTCTGGGATCACCATAGCACCTGCGCCTGTGAGCCCAAGCGCATGGAAACCCTAGGACTTGTCCCGCTTGACACCTCCCCAACCCCCCACATAATACAATAATCGGTGGGCACAAGGTACGGAAGGCTGACTACAGACAACCCTTGACTCCCTTTACCCGAGATCCTGCCAAAAGTGCATTCTGGCTGTCCACAGACAACTCCTGACCCCTTTACCTGGAGTCCTAAGTTATACATTCCAGTTGACTCACAGACAACCTTGACCCTTTACCTGAGATCTGGGTTTACAAGTAATTCTGGAAGCTGACTACAGACAACCCTTGACCCCTACCTGAGATCTAAGCTATAGCATTCTGGAAGTTGAACCAGACAACCTTGACCCCTTTACCTGAGCCCTATTATAAGTATCTCTGAAGTTGACTAAGACAACCCTTGACCTCACCTGAGATCCAAGCCAGGCACTCCTGGCTGGACCACACAGACAACCTTGACCTCACCTGGAGATCTGGTTATAAGCATTCCTGAAGTTGGACTACAGACAACTTGACCCCTACCCGGAGATCTAAACTATAAGTATTCCCTGGAAGTTGACCAGACAACCTTATCTTTACCTGGGAGAGATCTAAGCGCTATAAGTATTCCTGGCTGACCTCAGACAACCTTGACCCTTTACCTGGAGATCTAAGCCATAAGTGATTCCTTGAAGTTGGACTACAGATAACCCTTGACTCCCTTTACCTGAGATCTAAGCCATAAGCATTCCCAGCTTGGGGTTGACCACAGACAACCTTTGACCCTACCTGAGATCTAAGCTACAAGCATTCCTGAAATTGACCACAGACAACCTTGACCCTTTACCTGCGATCTAAGCTATAAGCACTCCTGAAGCTGGACTACAGACAACCTTGACCACCTGGAGATCTAAGCCATAAGTACCGGCTGACCATAGACAACCATTATCTCTACCTGAGATCTGTTTATAAGTAGCATTCTGGCTGGGATCACAGACAACCTTAATTCCTACTCCTGAGATCTGTTTATAAGTAATTCTGGCTGGACTATAGACAACCTTGACTTCTACCTGAGATCTAAGCCTAAGGGCATTCCTGGAAGTTGCACCACAGGACAACCTCAACCTCACCTGGAGATCTAAGCCATAAGCACTCCTGAAGGACTCATAGATGTCTCTGGACCCTTTACCTGGAGATCTAAGCTACAAGCACACTTGGGTTTGAGACTAGACAACCTTGACTCCCTACTCCGGGATCTAAGCCAAGGCACTCCCAGGTTGGACGACAGATAATCCAGTGACCACATACCCTAGATCTGAGCCAAGTATCTCTGAAGTTGACTAAGACAACCTTGACTCTTACCTGAGATTAAGCTAAAGTATCTAGTTGGACTAAGAACCTTACCTTTACCTGGAGATCTAACTAAAGTATCTGAGTTGACTAAGACAACCTTGACCCTTTACCTGAGATTAGTACAAGTACTCCTGAAGTTGACTAAGACAACCTTGACCTTTACCTGAGATCTAAGCTAAAGTATCTGAAGTTGACTACAGACAACCTTGACCTTACCTGAGATCTAAGCTAAGTATTCCTGAAGTTGACTAAGACAACCTGACCTTTACCTGAGATCTACTAAAGTATTCCTGAGTTGGACTAAGACAACCTTACCTTACCTGGAGATCTAAGCTAAAGTATTCCTGAAGTTACTAAGACCCTGAGTTGACTGACAACCTTGACCCTTACCTGAATCTAAGCTAGATTCTGAAGTTGACTAAGACAACTTGACACTTACTGGAGATCTACTATATCCTGAGTTGACTATAGACAACCTTGACCTTTACCTTGAGATCTAACAAATTCATGACAGACAACCTTGACATTACCTGAGATTAGACAGTATGATGACTAGACAACCTTGACCTTTACCTGAGATCTAAGCTACAAGTACTCCTGAAGTTGGACGACAGACAACCTTGACCATTACCTTGAGATCTAAGCTACAAGTATTCCTAAGTTGGATAAGAAACCTTGACCCTTTACCTGAGATCGCTACAAGTACCTGAAGTTGACTACAGACAACTTACCATTTCCTTGGACTAAGACAAGATTCCTGAATTGGACTTAGACAACCTTGACCCTTACCTTGAGATCAACATATTCCTGAGTGACTACAGACAACCTGATTCCTGGAATCTAAGCTACAATACTCCTGAATTGGACTACAGACAACTTTGACCCTTTACCTGAGATCTAAGCTACAAGTATTCCTGAGTTGACTAGAGACAACCTGACCCTTTACCTGGGATCTAACTATAAGATTCCAGAAGTTGGACTACAGACAACCTTGACCCTTTACCTTGAGATCTAAGCTACAAATATTCCTGAAGTTGGACTACAGACAACCTTGACCTTTACCTGAGATTAAGCTACAAGTACTCCTGAAGTTGGACTACAGACAACCTTTACACTTTACCTGGAGATCTAGCTACAAGTATTCCTGAAGTTGACTACAGACAACCTTGACCTTTACCTGAGATTAAGCTACAAGTATTCCTGAAGTTGGACTACAGACAACCTTGACCCTTTACCTGAGATCTAAGCTAAATATTCCGAAGTTGACTACAGACAACCTTACACTTACCTGGAGATCTAAGCTAAAGTATTCCTGAAGTTGACTAGACAACTTGAACTTTACCTGGAGATCTAAGTATAAGACTCCTGAAGTTGGACTACAGACAACCTTGACCTTTACCTGAGATCTACAAAGATTCCTAGTTGGACTACAGACAACCTGACACTTACCTGAGATCTAAGCTATAAGTATTCCTGAATTGGACTAAGACAACCTTGACACTTTACCTGAGATCTAACTAAGTACCTGAAGTTGGACTACAGACAACCTTGACCTTACCTGAGATCTAAGCATAAGTATCCTGAAGTTGACACAGACAACCTTGACCTTACCTGAGATCTAAGCAAAGTATCTGAAGTTGACTACAGACAACTTGACCTTACCTGAGATCTAAACTATAAGTATTCCTGAGTTGACAAGACAACCTTGACCTTTACCTGAGATCTAAGCTATAGTATTCCTGAAGTTGACTACAGATAACCTTGACCTTACCTGAGATCTAACTATAAGTATTCCTGAGTTGGACTACAGACAACCTTGACCCTTTACCTGAGATCTAAGGTATAAGTATTCGAAGTTGGACACAGACAACCTTGACACTTACCTGTTAAATAAGTTCCTAAGTGACTACAGACACTCCTTTACCTGAGATCTACAATATTTGATTGACGACACCTTGACCTTTACCTGAGATCTAAACTATAAGTATTCCTGAGTTGACCAGACAACCTTTACCTTTACCTGAGATCTAAGCTATAAGTATCCTGAAGTTGGACTAAGACACCTTGACTTTACTGATCTAAGCATACATCCTGAAGTTGACAAGAAACCTTACCCTTTACTAGATCAAGCTACAATACTCCTGATTGGACTAAGACAACCTTGCCTACCTGGAGACTAAGACAATACCCTACTTGGATTAGACAACCTGACCTTTACCTGAGTCAATACAAGTACTCATTGGACAGACAACCTTGACCATTACTGAGATCTAAGTACAATTCCTGAAGTTGGACTAAGACAACCTTGACCTTTACCTGAGATCTAAGTATCTCTAATTGACTAAACCTTGACACTTTACCTGGATCTAACAAAGTATCCTGAAGTGGACTAAGACAACCTTGACCCTTTACCTGGAGATCTAACTAAAGTATTCCTGAAGTTGGACACAGACAACCTTGACCTTACCTGAGATCTAAACTAAGTATTCCTGAGTTGGACTAAGACAACCTTACCCTTTACCTGAGATCTAGTATAAGTACTCCAAGTTGACAAGACAACCTTACCTTACCTGGAATCTAAGCTATAAGTATTCTGAAGTTGACAACAACTTACTTTCCTGGAGATCTAAGCTACAATACTCCTGAGTTGGACTAAGACCTTGCCTTCTGATCACACATACCTGAGTTACATACACTTGACCTACCTGGAGTCTAAGCTACAAGTATCTGAAGTTGGAGACAGACAACCTTGACCTTTACCTGAGATCTAAGCTCAAGTATTCCAGTTGACTAGACAACCTTGACCTTATGAGATCAAGCTACAAGTACCCTGATTGACACAGACAACCTTTACCATTTACCTTGAGATCTAAGCTACAAGTATTCCTGAAGTTGGACTATAGACAACCTTGACCCTTTACCTTGAGATCTAAGCTATAAGTATTCCTGAAGTTGGACTACAGACAACCTTTACCTGGAGATCTAAGCTACAAGTACTCCTGAAGTTGGACTACAGACAACTTTGACCCTTTACCTGGAGATCTAAGCTACAAGTATTCCTGAAGTTGGACTAGAGACAACCTTGACCCTTTACATGGAGATCTAAACTATAAGTATTCCAGAAGTTGGACTACAGACAACCTTGACCCTTTACCTTGAGATCTAAGCTACAAATATTCCTGAAGTTGGACTACAGACAACCTTGACCCTTTACCTTGAGATGTAAGCTACAAGTACTCCTGAAGTTGGACTACAGACAACCTTTACACTTTACCTGGAGATCTAAGCTACAAGTATTCCTGAAGTTGGACTACAGACAACCTTGACACTTTACCTGGAGATCTAAGCTATAAGTATTCCTGAAGTTGGACTACAGACAACCTTGACACTTTACCTGGAGATCTAAGCTATAAGTATTCCTGAAGTTGGACTACAGACAACCTTGACACTTACCTGGAGATCTAAGCTATAAGTATTCCTGAAGTTGGACTATAGACAACCTTGACACTTTACCTTGAGATCTAAACTACAAGTACTCCTGAAGTTGGACTACAGACAACCTTGACCCTTTACCTGGAGATCTAAACTATAAGTATTCTTGAAGTTGGACTACAGACAACCTTGACACTTTACCGTGAGATCTAAGCTATAAGTATTCCTGAAGTTGGACTACAGACAACCTTGACACTTTACCTGGAGATCTAAGCTATAAGTATTCCTGAAGTTGGACTACAGACAACCTTGACACTTTACCTGGAGATCTAAACTACAAGTACTCCTGAAGTTGGACTACAGACAACCTTGACACTTTACCTGGAGATCTAAACTACAAGTATTCCTGAAGTTGGAGTGAGGCTTGCATGAATGGCAAGGAACATCGGCGATAAGGAAAGCAAACCTTCAAGCAGAAATCAGTCAGAGGCGTCATATTAGCTGCCATGGCTATGCCAAATTCATTGCGAACGAGCCACCAGCAATATCACATACCAGAATTGAAGTATAACTGAAGGATATCACAGGATGAGATTTCACAGATGAAAATAACATCACAATATCTTACCTGAATCTTGTTTTGGTACCATGCTTTGATTCGTCTGTAAAAGAAGATCACGAAAAAGATGGTTATATGGCATAGCAGAATCCTGTCAAATAGCAAAAATAACAATCACTCAAGCCACCTGAACAGAGCAAAACAAAAACAGGAAACCTCGACACTAGGCAACAACCCGGTAGCAGTGTGACGACAAAAGAAGAAAAAGTATAAGTCCATTCTCTGTTTCTAACAGTGCATACAAGAAGAAGGTTTACAAAGAATAGTGCATACAAGATGGTTTACAAAGAATAGTGCATACAAGAAGAAGGTTTACAAAGAACAGTGCATACAAGAAGGCTTACAAAGGATAGTGCATACAAGAAGGTTTACAAAGAACAGTGCATACAAGGTTTACAAATGATCTAAAGATGAAGGATTTACTTCATTGTACCGGATTTCTCCATATAGCTTCGCCCCTGTCGGTAAAGTTGGCATACCATCTGCCGAGAGTGTTGAATAAAGCAAGGCATCCGTAGCTTCAGCAACAATACTGTGGATTTCATGTAAACATTGCACAAGTGACTCGGTCCGGATTCGAGCTCACAACCTTCAAAACCACAGGCAAACGTCTTAACCCACTTTTCCAGAGACCCCAGTAAAGGGTTCATGAAAGATAGAACGTTCTAGAGAAACCCTGAAACACTAACTTTGCTGAGAGAAGGGAGAAATTTTGAATTCAATTCCATAGTGGTGATTCAACGAGCTGCCCAGAGTAGAGCGGTATGAAGAAATTGCTTGTAGGTTCTATGTAAAGTATAAAGGTACAGGAGGAATATAATAATAATAAATAATACTTTGTACTGAATAAATTATGGACCTCACAAACTCGACAGACAACATCGTAATAAATGGCCAAACATTAGAGAAAGTTAAGCATTTTACATATTTGGGTAGGAAAGTGTCAAACAACGGAGACACGATGAAAGAAATAAACTCTCGTATTGCTTTAGCAGCTAATGCCTTCATTAAGTTAATAAATATATGGCAATCTCAAGACCTTAGCATAAGTACAAAAGTTAAATTGTTTAAGTCATGTGTGGTTCCTGTACTGACCTACGGTTCTGAAAGTTTTAAATCAACAAAGAAAATTGATAAGAAACTGGACAGCTTTGAGAATAAATGTCTGCGAAAATTACTAAAAGTAAAATGGAGTGATTTCGTTTCTAACAACACAGTGAGAGATAGGAACAGCAACAACCCGTATCAAATAATATAAGGAAACGAAGGTGGAAATATTTAGGTCATGTTCTTAGATCAGACGAAAAGAGACTAAATCGACAAGTCCTTATGTGGTCACCAGTTGGGAAAAGAAAACGTGGAAGACCTAAGACCACTCTTCAAAGAACAATCCTACAAGAAAGTAAACTATTGGGATGTAAAACTATACAAGATCTTCAACTGCTAGCAACGAACAGCATCACATGGAGATCTAAAACCTCTGCCCTATGTGCCGCCTTTGACACGAAAGGAACTAACAAACTAACTATGTACTAAAAGTCACATAAACATTCTTACCTTCGACTTTTGATAACAGCAACCAAAATAACAGCGGCCACTAGTACAGCGCAGGCTGTGATTAAAGCAGGGTACCAGTCTGAGGTTGCAGAATTCTATCAATCAAAGGTTTCAAAGTTACACAATTCTATCAATGAAAGATTTCAAAGTAACAGAATTCTATCAATGAAAGATTTCAAAGTAACAGAATTCTATCAATGAAAGATTTCAAAGTTACAGAATTCTATCAATAAAAGATTTCAAAGTTACAGAATTCTATCAATGAAAGATTTCAAAGTAACAGAATTCTATCAATGAAAGATTTCAAAGTTACAGAATTCTATCACTGAAAGATTTCAAAGTAACACAATTCTATCAATGAAAGATTTCAAAGTAACACAATTCTATCAAATGAAAGATTTCAAAGTAACACAATTCTATCAATGAAAGATTTCAAAGTAACATAATTCTATCAATGAAGATTTCAAGTAACAGAATTCTATTAATGAAAGATTTCAAAGTAACACAATTCTATCAATGAAAGATTTCAAAGTTACAGAATTCTATCAATGAAAGATTTCAAAGTTACAGAATTCTATCAATAAAAGATTTCAAAGTTACAGATTTCTATCAATAAAAGATTTCAAAGTTACAGAATTCTATCAATGAAAGATTTCAAAGTAACAGAATTCTATCAATGAAAGATTTCAAAGTTACACAATTCTATCAATGGCAGATTTCAAAGTTACAGAATTCTATCAATGAAAAATTTCAAAGTTACAGAATTCTATCAATGAAAGATTTCAAAGTTACACAATTCTATCAATGGCAGATTTCAAAGTTACAGAATTCTATCAATGAAAGATTTCAAAGTAACAGAATTCTATCAATGAAAGATTTCAAAGTTAAACATGATGATGACGTAATCTGGTGTATAGAGAATATAATGAGAAAATAAGAATGATTAAATGGACGTATTTTGAACATATCAATACACATTTAGATAAGATTACGAACGAGGAACTCAGAGAAAGAACTAAGCAGATTGTTCATTGTTCACTTGAAGATCATCTTCATCAGACATCGGACATGTCCATCATTGCTACGACCTCCTCCCAAGCATGCATCTCAGTGTGCTTAGGCTAACAACTCCCGTTCTGTGTTGACTGATGTATCTATTGGGTTTTATCATGGTTTTCCAACTTGAGCAATCGATATAGAGAATACCCGTTATCTTCTTCGTTGAAATCTTCCGAGCGTATGTTTTCTCTGAGACCGTTAATGATGTCGCTTCTGTCCATAGAAGACCCATTCTCAATCGTAGCATTGCCTAAGTGCGAAGAACATGGACATGTCCGGAGTACTATGATGATAGTCCTCTGATAACAGATAACTAATAAGGGCGAAGAACATGGACATGTCCGGAGTACTATGATAATAGTCCTATGATAACAGATAACTGATAAGGGCGAAGAACATGGACATGTCCGGAGTACTATGATGATAGTCCTCTGATAACTGATAAGGGCGAAGAGAAGAAAGAAGAATTAGAATGCATGCATACTGATAGTCTCTGTAACTCACGTCTCATCCATCATTATTTGATCCCTGCCCACTCTTGTCAAGCTTATATCAAATTCTGACACAACGTACAATCGATATGGTCGATATGGTGCGTTCATTTTAATGGAAATGACCATTTGGGAGCTCTCGATATCCAGGTCACAGACATCCGATCAAGTTCCTCTGATGATCGAAGACGATTTGCTATAAAGAATCGTTTTATATCTTTATATGATACCTTGCAACCTCATGGAACTCAACGCACTACAGTCCTATGTTTCTTAGTACTATCTGTTCTCTTGCTCCATATTCTATTTGTGTGTATGTTAAATGTATGTAAGTTATATATATATATGATTTTATTGTTTATCTTCTTTTTTCCACTTCTAGTTTTTTGCATTTATTTCGTTATTCGTTTTTAGTCACATATTTTCATTTTAGATTCATTAGGAACTTATTGTTTAACTCTACATGTTGTGTATTGAGCGAGAATTGAAATCCTTCTCTTGTATCCTTTGCTTGATAAAGGCATTTTGGTCGAAACGTTGCTGTGTATTGTTATTGTTTTTGTATTTTGTAAAACTACAGTACATTGCTTTTATGTTTTTGGCTTATGTCAAATATCTATCTACTGCATCGGACAGCATAAAATTAAGACAATATTCCATTCAATGACCAGATACATACCATTGCTGACGCAGAGATGCTGAATTTATCTTGGATAGAGTCACGGAAAAGAGAACAGTGCAAATAATGCTCGATCTTGTGAGACATCAAGTTGATGACATATGCAACATCTGTATCAGAAAGCACCTTGTCATCTACTGTCACGATTGGGTATATGGAAGTGACCACCAACCTGTGTAGAGGACACACGAAAATTGACAAATAATGAAATAAAAGGGAGAAACTCTAGTGCCGTCAACGGATTTTGTCAGTAAAATCTTAATTTCTTAAATGTTGTGTTATGTTATGTGATTTTCGTCATGGTACATTTGGCATTCCCATGAATGCTCCTTCTTCCGCTGCAGCAACCATCCCAAAGTTCAATTTCTCACAGTACCCATGAGAAGATTGATTAGTATTTCTTCGCTTCTACCACGAAGACGACACTGTCTGTCATGTCCAAACTTAACCCCTAATTCTCGCACTCGATCCAGTGTCTGAGACTCGCACATATCACATAAATGAGCGTGTACCGCAATTGACGACATCGGCTTTGTCCATTCTTCTACCAGACTGAGAACCTTTTGAAGAAACTTTAAAATTGCAAATATTTATTCACATAATAGTGTATGCTAGTATTGTATCATCATCACTGACATCTTTTTCTGAGGAGATAATAGGTTTTATGTCACATAGTTTGTTCTGTGCTGAATCACAACGTCTCTTGTGGCTGCAATGGCCTATTATAGAGTGGCAATCCTTGCCACAGTTGCTGCAGGTGAATCTGGAGACTAGAATTGATACATAGGATGATCTCTCAGCACTCTGTCCTTTCTTTGCCTCCTTATGTGATGATGTTTTTCTTGTGTTATTTTTGAGCCATCTCTTACTACCACTCGCCATGCTTGCCTGTCTTTGGTCAACCACTTTCAATGTTCTTTGTCTATGTTGCATGAAGTTAGATCACGCTTGCAGTGTCAATGAAGCGTAATAATGGGCGCCCATGCTGTCTAGTACCAATTGCGAGTTGACCATATAGAAGTCAAATGTGTGCTCAGTCTTACTGTATAAATAGAAAAATAGAAACAAGTACAGAGACAGACAGTCACATAAGCGGCTTTGAAAGAATGTGTTTCTGAAGAACTCTCCGAATTCGTTTGGATCAAAGAATACCTTCTTATTCTTGCGTTCGTCCACTATGAAATCAGGTGTAACCAGGGCGCCTGGTATGGCGCTACTGATTGGTTTTTGCGTGAAGGCTTGCTTTCCTTATTATCAGTGTCTCCCGTCTTACAGGAGTGACTTTTCCGACATCAGAGGTAAAAAGGTAACTAAATCATTGAGATTACCCGTCGCACAGGAATCAACAATATCAGCGAGGCAATAAACAAGTGGAGATGAAAGTGGTTGAGAAATACATTAAGAATGCAAAAGACCAGACATCCACATGTGGCTCTGAAATGAAATCCGGCAGGCAAGATGTCTAGGGGATGACTAAGAAAGACATGGAGACGAATTGTAGACAGCGAGAGAGAGAGAGTGAGAGAAAGAGAGATAGATTAGACGTGAAAAACCTGAAATGAAACAAGCTGGCTTGAGTCAAGACAGATCTGGTTGGAGGAAATTTGTTGATGCCTTTTCTTTCAAAGGGAGGTAAAAGCAGAATAATAATAAAAATAATTGTTACCCCTTAGTGGATGTCTCTGTCCCAGATTTGTGATTAACTTTGAGTTTCTTCCCTTGAAACAGCCGAGAATCTATAAACAACTGCATCAGTCCCTTGTTGATTGCCCATTCAGTGTTGGGAGGAATTTGACAAGCCAAGTAAAATGGCACTGATACATCTAAATTAATAAATACAAGATTGAAAAATGATTAGAAATTCAATATTATACATGGGCGTTCACATACGTATATCTCCATCGATAAACGCCCATTAAAACAAGTCAAAAAACATACCTAGGGAGCATATTTTCAGCAAACGGAAGAATAACCTAATGAAATCCAACACAAATGCAACAAAGCAAATCAAATGATAGGACAAATGGCGCCAATTTTAAAATGCACACATGTCACCATGAACACAAAGAGCAATGTTCAACACAATCTTTCTCCACACATTATTCTACCAGTGCCAAACCTGGACGCTGACATCAAATGGTAGAAGAAAACTAGTCACGACAGAGATTTAAATATATACGCAGAATTCTGGGGGTAATAAGAAAAGACAGGTTGAGAAATGAAGACACTTCGTAAAAATATGAAACATAAAGAAACAACAAAATAAAATGTGTCGGCCACATAAGCAGATTACCAACAGACAGTGCACCTCAAAGAAAAATATTGCTCCGAAACAATGGATACAAAGCAAATAGCCTATAATTCAAAAGGTTGATCTCAGAGATAATCATCATCATCAGGTGCCATCTCCACATCGAAGGTTGGCTGCAATGAATTTCCAGCATCCTCTGTCTTTCGCCTTGGTGTTGCACTCTGTCAGACTGTAACCTGTCAGAGATAATAGAGGCGGCGAAAGACACTATTTATAAAGCGCACACAAGGACTCGTTCTAGAAATCTCGTCTTATCCTGAAGCTCAGGTCAAACCAGGAGTGGAGTAAAGAAAACATTCGCATACATGTGTCCAGAGTGTGGGGAAGACAAAGTGAACGCATACATGTGTCAGAGTGTGGGGAAGACAAAGTGAACGCATACATGTGTCCAGAGTGTGGGGGAAGACAAAGTGAACGCATACATGTGTCCAGAGTGTGGGGGAAGACAAAGTGAACGCATACATGTGTCTAGAGTGTGGGGGAAGACAAAGTGAACGCATACATGTGTCCAGAGTGTGGGGAAGACAAAGTGAACGCATACATGTGTCCAGAGGTGGGGAAGACAAAGTGAACGCATACATGTGTCCAGAGTGGAAGACAAGTGAAGCACATGTGTCGTGTGGGGAAGACAAAGTGAACGCATACATGTGTCCAGAGTGTGGGGGAAGACAAAGTGAACGCATACATGTGTCCAGAGTGTGGGGGAAGACAAAGTGAACGCATACATGTGTCAGAGTGTGGGGAAGACAAAGTGAACGCATACATGTGTCCAGAGTGTGGGGGAAGACAAAGTGAAAATATATTTGTAAAATATTAGTTTACTACGTGGAAATGGAGAAGACCCGATTCAGATCACATTTCGATTGCAGGATCGATGTATAGAACTATTAACTGTTTCATTATCATCAAGTTCAGTGCCGGCTGGCGTAGAGATCATGGATCTCCACAAATCTCTGTCTCTGGTGTTTGCTATCATCTCTGATGTTGACTCTCTTCCGTGTCATAAAGTCAGACTGTCTGAAATTTTATATCTCTGTCTTTCTCTGTCTTGTCTCCCCTCGATTTTTGTCTGTTGCTACAGTGTGTTCTCTCTCTCTCTCTCGATCCATCGTTCTTATTGGCCGTTGTGATCATTCTAGAGTGACATGACTATATAAATATATATTTTCTACAAAAATATCTTCATGATCTTCAACTTTACATCGGGGAACCTCGACATCGGGGAACCTCGACATCGGGGAACCTCGACGGTGTTACGGAGTTCGTGCACTCTTCCTGAGATCCTCCTGTGTAAGAAAGAGATGGGAGCACATATGGTTATTCACCGAAATGGAATGATGATGGTCTTATCAATCAATAAATCTATCAATGAATCAATCATTTATGTGAATATTATTTTTGGCTATACCTCTTATCCAGTTCAAATATGGTTTAAAACCTTCATATTACTCATTGTTGTAGCAGCTTATGCCCATGTCAGTTAGACTCAAAGGTATGCAGTGGTATATTTAAAGGCATTCGCCACAGAGATGTGGTTTTACAGCAGAAGAATAATAAGAATCCCATGAACTGCTAAAATGACTAATGTTGAGGTGTTGCGTGAGGTCAAGACACAGAGAATCAATATAAGAAAGAGGCAGTCATTATTTTTCGGGCATGTAATGAAGAGGGGAGGTTTAGAGCACATTGTAACAACCAGTAAAGTCAAGGGTAGGCGAGACAGATGAAACAGAGATATAAAATTTTGGATCGCCTGACTTCATGGCACGGAAGAGCGTCAACATTTGAGATGATAGCAAACACCAGAGACAGAGGTTTGTGGAGATCCATGATCGTTTAACCTGCCGGCACGGCACCTGATGATGATAATAATGATTCGCCATTAGTATTTACTCAACTTTGTATTCATTTTCTCCCAAATTTAGGCATGTAAGTTTTTAAGTATTCTTTTTCTTCTTCTTCTTCTTCTTCTTCTTTTTGTCGTCACTCTCGCCCGTGTCTTGTCGAGGCTCGCAAACTGGACAAAGAATAATAACACTGCCACCTACAAGGCGTCCCATAAGAGACGACTTGGGTGAGAAGCCTAGGAAGCTACCATAGTCAATAAAAAGCGTCGCAGAAATCGGATGTGCTGGCCTACTTGTAGGAGCATAACTGGCACAACATACAATGGCTCTTAGGCTCAGATCCCATACAAATCACAGAGAGTGTTTTAACAAGTGGTCGATATGGAACTTTCGAAGAAGAAAATGGTATGCTACATCAAATTTCATGATTATCATATGCATGCTACATCAAATTTCATGATTATCATATGCATGCTACATCAAATTTCATGATTATCATATGCATGCTACATCAAATTTCATGATTATAATATGCATGCTACATCAAATTTCATGATTATCATATGCATGCTACATCAAATTTCATGATTATCATATGCATGCTACATCAAATTTCATGATTATCATATGCATGCTACATCAAATTTCATGATTATCATATGCATGCTACATCAAATTTCATGATTATCATATGCATGCTACATCAAATTTCATGATTATCATATGCATGCTACATCAAATTTCATGATTATCATATGCAGGCTACATCAAATTTCATGATTATCATATGCATGCTACATCAAATTTCATGATTATCATACGCATGCTACATCAAATTTCATGATTATCATATGCAGGCTACATCAAATTTCATGATTATCATATGCATGCTACATCAAATTTCATGATTATCATATGCATGCTACATCAAATTTCATGATTATCATATGCAGGCTACATCAAATTTCATGATTATCATATGCATGCTACATCAAATTTCATGATTATCATATGCATGCTACATCAAATTTCCTGATTATCATATGCAGGCTACATCAAATTTCATGATTATCATATGCATGCTACATCAAATTTCATGATTATCATATGCATGCTACATCAAATTTCATGATTATCATATGCAGGCTACATCAAATTTCATGATTATCATATGCATGCTACATCAAATTTCATGATTATCATATGCATGCTACATCAAATTTCATGATTATCATATGCATGCTGTCATAGCTCCCAGATGGCAGCGGAGGAATGGACAGTTAGTCAGATAGATAGGTAGTATAATTAGATATTTAATAGTTGAGACTATGTGTTGTACTCTCTATGTAGAAGTGCAACACATAACTACAAGACACGACGTTTTTGTGTAGAAAAATAGTGACGTGTTAGTAACGAGTTAGTAAACAAAGGGACGACATGAACCATTGGCACGGGCAGACGTATTTTGCCTTGCCACATGAATCTAACATCACTTAATAAAGAAACATGAACTCACGATGGAGTTTATCTTATTATTATACTCTGTATCATCGTTTGTTATCGTTGGAAATAATATATAAAGGGAAAGACAACATGCTCATGGATGAGAAACCAAACTGCCACAGGGAATAACATTCGCCATTAGAAACGGGAACATGTAGGAATCTAACCAAACCACAAGTTATCCAAGAGATACTACGACCAAAGGGAACCTCCTCAGACAATCGTTCCTTCCCTACGCATTCTTCTTCCCAAAAAGGGGGCGCCCTACTACAATGGTGTCAGGGTGAAACTACATCAGCCCTTACCTCTACATTCGTGGACCAGAATGAATTGCCACTCTATAAAAGTGAGTTGTTTTGATTTTCTTCTTCATATCTGTCGCTGTTAGACCAAAAACGGGCTTTGATCGATAATATTTTCAACATTTGCTTTTTAGCCTACATCCGGTTTTCCCCACCTTGTTACAACGGCAGTGCAAAACCTCCACTGCCCCTTTCCACAAGAAATGCTCTAGCGTTTTTAACGAAATGTCGTCGGCGTTTGAACCGATAATTACAACGAACACCCCTGACCCTCGCCCTCCATGGGGGGTTTCAACGGGGGTCCCCAAAATTTGGGAAATTTTGGGTATCATCCTTCACCTGGTATTTGACCTTATTTTAAACCCCGTTGGGATTCACCCAAAAATAACCGGGTACCGAAATATTTTTTTGCATTTTTTGTTCTTCCGTTCGTTGAAACGAAAAACGAGTCATCAAGGCTTTGCGGAACATACTATGAGTTCCCCTGTTCTAACGGTTGCTCTAAAAATGCAAAAAAATTGGTCATGATTTTTTGCCAATTATGGGATTCATTTTTCAAAAAAGGATTGCCCGGAAAATATTTACGGTGTTTGTGACAAATTAGGCCTGCAATGGGGGCTACCTCTCACTGGTGCATGTATTTGGGAGGGAACCTGGATTAAAAGTTTTGTTTTTTTCGTTGTACCTAATAACGTTTTATGAAGTCTAAAATTATAGTTCTGGATACTGTTACAGTGGTGCCTCCCCAGGGGAAGACTGATTTTACTTCAGTTGAACATTTATGAACATTATGTTACCAGTTTTTTTTTTACATCATCTTATATGGCGTTAATTGCATCGTATATATTTTTATTATTCAATTTCGCACATTGCTTGCAGATATGACATCTGTTTTTTTCGTATATGACTTACTATTTAAATTATAAAACATCTGGTTGACTATTTTTTCAGGTTATATATTTCTGACAATTGTACTTTTTGGGTCACTTAATTTGTATTCTATATTTCATCGCATTTCTGATATTTAGATGGCTCATAGGTATGCGGGAGGTGGTCGGGGATGTAGAGGCGCGGTGGGGCTGGCGCCACAGGATTATCCGGGGAAAACCTTGAGCTTTCATGATGGTGAGGGGCCCCATGGGGAGGCCGGAGGTCCGCTCTTTGGAGACTTTAGGGACTAACGGGTGAAGATAAATTTATCCATCCGGCAGTGTCGGCCCCCCGCCGAAGTGAGCTCAGTTTCAGATCTCCCCATAAAAACCCCTAAATAAACAAGGGTAGGTTGGGGACAACAGGTCGCCACTGAGCTCTTTTTGTTTTTTTATGGGGCGCCCCAAAATTTGGGGGGGGAATCATCCCGCATTTTCTCATCGCTTGGCTGTTATAATCAAGATCATGCAGCTGCCCCGGGGAAGGGGCCCCCTTTCGATCCCAAAATCTCGGGATTTTTTTGGCCCCCGCGACAGGCCGGCGGAAGTTGACATCTAGGGTAGCAGGATCGCCCTTCACCACATTTCGCATTGTCGTGATGGGCCCAAACAGGGGAGCGCAGTCCCATTCCCCGTCGACGCCCATACCATTTCTGTGATGCATGTCGTTGGACGTCCTGAATCGGGGGCGGAACGCCCCCTTGGAAAAAACCCCCCCAAAACCCTGCCGACCCCCCCCCACCACTACTCATCCGGAGAGAAATTTCTCAAAATCAAACGGGGGTCATGGGGGGTCCAGGGAAGAGACAATTTGGGGAAAGTAGATTTTCTTTTTCCACAGCCAGGACAAAGAAGGAGGCAAAACCCCTTTGGGAAAAGACCCATGAAAACCAGACCATAAAAACATAATGTGTTTGGGTTTGTGGGAGGAGGAGCAAAATTCTCCCCCATTAGCCCCTCTCTATCAAAGACAATTGCCAAGGGGAAAATATATACTTGCCAATAAATGTTTAATGAGTGACAACATTTTTTCCCACGGGTTTAAAAATGATGATTGTAAAAACAAAAATTGATATGTTTTTTCCGATTTCGAGAGGTTAAGAAATCCCAAATTTTTTTATTGGATTTGCCCTGTGCAGCGAAGGACGATTCTCAGGCTAATCATAAATTGCTTTCAAACAACGGTTCAAATGCAGACCCAAATTTTATTGTTGAAATTTCACGGATGGAGGGTTGATTCGCCAGAGGGCAAACAATGGGTTTTGGGGGGATTGCCCGATATTAAGCCTTTTGTTTTGATATCTTCCGACGATGTGGCAGGGAAGAACCAATTTTTATTACAGTTTTCTTGTAGGGGTTATTTCCCAAATTACCAGTACAGTCAATCCGTTGTCGATTGGTCCATAGGCATGTTAACAGCCCCCCCTGATAGTGGAAAAAAAATTAAGGAAACAGATGGTGAATGAGTCCCCCATCTGTGGGGCAATTGTAGTGGGATATAATAGGGGATAATCAGTGTGTTTTGGGAGGATAATAAAATAAATGAAGAGACTACATTAAGAAAGTCATTATGATTCCGGTGAGGTTAGAGTTCACACAACAGTTTATCGCCGCCTTCTGGAAAGGTCATCCACGACAATGCCCCAAATAGAACATGTGGTTTTTTGTTCATTTCCCCACTCAAGATTAAAACGCAATGTAAATCGTATACTTTATCCTCATGGGAAAAATGGCATTGATTCTATGAGCGAAGGCAACTGACAGTTGAAGTTTAAAACATCAGGTTTTAAGGATACTAACAATGTTCAAAAAAAAGAAAACGGGGGGAAATTTAAAAAAAGACAGGTCAATTCGAAAATTGAAAAAGGGTTGGGGGCCAAAAGTAAAGGGCGTACGTTTAAAAGGGCCCGTGGCAGTGTCCGAAAGAGTACGGAGGCAAAGTGGCTAAGTCTATTTTTGTTAGACCCTACTGATCATTTCAACAGGAACAGGTTAGGGATCCGCCTGTCAAGAATCTAGTCGACTGCCAGTGTTCCGCCCAAGGACATCAAAATCGACAACACGAGTAATTGAGATCCCAGTGGTTGATTTCAACAATGACATATAAAGGTCTCAGGACCCAGTGAGGGCCACGCATCTGCTAGTGTTGCCCCCCAGTGCCAGTGGGTGGGAAAAAAGCACCTCACTACCAATAAGTTCGAAAATGATGGGACAGATGCCAAACCAAACCCTGATTATGACCCAAAACGAACTGCAATGCAGTTTTAATTTAAATTTTAACATCAGATTCAGAGATCTGGTTCTGATGTGAAAAAAAGAAAAATTTGAACAAGTTTTTGAAAATAAAAATGCGTCGGTTCGGGGAGGTATTTGTCCATCCACGCCCGCGTTTGGAGGAAAAAAGGGTGTTTGGGGTTCCTTAATATTTTTGGGCTGATGCCCTGTGTTGCTACGCATTTTTTGAAAAAATTTAAACCCTTTTTCGTTCTCGAACTACGGTTTAGTCTGGTTCTCTTTTATTGTTGGGGGTCTATGTTGTCCTTAACAATATCCTTCAGGGTATACATTGGGGGGTGGAAAGATGATTATCCCCTTGCTCCCGGGGAGGTCTGGGGGAAATGGGTTGACCGACGAGGAAAACCGATTTGCATTTGTAAAAAACACAGGGAAACGGTTTTTAACAACATGCCGGGGATTTTTGTTGGATCCTGGTGGTTGAAAAAGGTTTAAACGGGCCCTGATGTCGAAGATGAGGTTGAACCAGATCAGGTTATTAGAATCCGTCACATTTGGGGGATTATAAATGATCGCCGGGATCTTTTGGGGATCCTTTTTTAAATCAAAAAGGATTATTAGGGTTTTTGTTTGGGCTTAAAGCTGCGTTGTATTGCCTTTCTTGGTCCTGGGAGGGGAACTCCAAAATCATTCGGGCTTTGGTGATTCTTGGGGTTTTTGGGAAATGGTAATATTTATTGGGGTTATTTGATTGGGAACCAAATATTAGATTTTGTTTGGGTCCACTTGAGATTGTTGGGTGATTTTAAAACAATGTATACATTTTTGAATTGAATATATTTTGGATTTGGAGTAATTTTATAATGGGTATCCACATGTCGGATGTTTTAATTGATTACTTTGTGATTAGATGATATTTTTGGTCACCCCCAAATGGTGGGAGATTTTGATAATCACCCCTTTAATTATTTGATATTTGATAAGGGTGGGGATATTTGGGTCGGTTAAGGGATCAAACATTAATTTTTTCACCGTTCATTGCTAGATATGGTTTTTGAGTCGATCCGAGTTTTTTATTTTGGATTATTTTTTCCCCCGGGATTGGGGGTTTTAATTTTATATGATGTTGGAAATTGGCATCATATATGTTTTCCCATATTCGTTTCATTTTTAAAACGGGGGAGTTATTTTTTCCCCGGGTTTGGGGGTTTTTGATTTTCCTGTTGAGGACATAAACGTAAAAATTTAACTTATATATTTTTTTTCCTTTTTTCAATTTTAACTTGTGTTTTTGTTTGAGATTTAAATAGTGGACAAATTTGACATGCAAGAAAGACATAGTAAAGGGAATACTGATCAAGCGCCATCAAACCAATACTACCTCATGGAGAGGTTTCCAGACACCACCCAATTGGGCCCAAATGTTATGCTGTTGGGGCACCGCGGGTTACCCGGGTGATGTTTTATATTTTGATATGCAATAATGCTGATTAATTTTTATTACTATGGTTTCCCCGAGCCCGAGGGGGTTTCTTTGGGTTTCCATGGTCACCTATGACCAGTTGACGAGTCATTTTAAC
Organism: Arion vulgaris; assembly: GCA_020796225.1. Classification (NCBI taxonomy): domain Eukaryota; kingdom Metazoa; phylum Mollusca; class Gastropoda; order Stylommatophora; family Arionidae; genus Arion; species Arion vulgaris. The sequence continues at coordinate 7,037,049 of CM036765.1, forward strand.
GACGTGTGGTGACTAGTTCCCCCTTTAGCTGTTCAACTGGGTTTCCCCGAGATCCCCCAGATTTTCTTTTCTTTTTACCAGGTTGGCTGTTAAGTTATTGTTGTGGGGCCATTAAAACGTGAGGTGACTTGTACCTTTTAGCCCCCACCATTTTTAATCACCCATTGGGCCTACCTTTCAATTTTTTTGGGGGGTCCCCTCGGGGGGTGGGGGTTCCCGGGGGTTCAAATTTCCCCCGATGGCAGGGGGGAATGGAAAGTTAGTCAGATGAAAGGGATATAAATTTGATATTTAAAAGTTGAGACTATTTTTTATTTTTTGAGAAGTGCAACAAAACTAAAGAAGACGTTTTTTTAGAAAAAAAGTGACGTGTTATAAAGTTAGTAAAAAAGGGACGCATGAACCATTGGGAGGGGAGATATTTTTCCTTGCCCATGAAACTAAAACACTTAAAAAAAAACATGAACTCATGGAGTTTATCTTTTTATTATACTCCGCCCTTTTTTTATCTTGGGAAAAAATATATAAGGAATGACAACATGCTCAGGATAAAAACCAAACGCCACGGGAATAACATTCGCCATTTGAAACGGGAACGTAGGAATCTAAAAAACCCAAGTTTTCCGAGATATAGACCAAAGGGGAAACCCCCTGACAATCGTTCCTTCCCCACCATTTTCTTCCCCAAAAAGGGGGGCCCCACCAATGCTAATCAAATTTTATGAATATTGCATGTACATCAAATTTCATGATTATCAAAGCAGGCTACATCAAATTTCATGATTACTATGCTCGCATCAAATTTCATGATTATATATGCATGCTACATCAAATTTCATGATTATCATGCAGGGTCATCAAATTTTATGATTATCATATGCATGTACATCAAATTTATGATTATTAACATGCTACATCAAATTTTTGATTATCATATGCATGCTAATCAAATTTCCCCATTATCATATGCAGGCAATCAAATTTCATGATTATCATATGCATGCTACATCAAATTTCAATTTCATTTGTACGCTACATCAACACCCGGAAATTTTATCATTAATTTATTTTGTATCGAAAACATGGGGGACTGTATTCAGTTTTCCCTTTTCGAAACCCATTTTCATCTTCTTTGAGTTTTTAATTACAGATTTTGTTTTTTTTTAAAAATGACAAATAACACTGAGGACGGGCAAATCAGTCTCCCCAGCAAATGTCAAAGGTATGCATACGATGTTTGGGTTCCAAAACACATTCCTCACTTGCCCTTCAGACATCCATACAACTTTTAACTTGTAATTTCAAATAATAGCTGATAGATTCAACATCATTTGATGAATATTTTGGGTTTTGGGGAACCTGGATGTTTCCCTTGCATGCTGTCAATTTTGTTTTGTTCATAGGGTGGCACCACGATTCATCACCTGCCACAATGCTCAACAGAAATCATCACCCCCCTGTCCTGTAACGCATCAATGGTTCAAATCCCCCCCATCCGTTCTTCCTGGGGGGGGCAGTCAACATCCGTGGGACCCCTGGAACACACCTTCCCATAGTTCAATTTCTTCCGAACAACCTGGGCGTCCCATTGACATATTGAAATTTTTCGCAAGCGAAGAATGTCCGACGACGGTAATAGTACCGCTTTTTCAAGGCATGACTTTTTCGTTTCAACAATATGCGCCGACCGGGCCTGCAAGATCTTTTAACTCACGTCCGTCTTTAAACATACGCGCCCATTCCATCACTCTTGTTCGACAAACATTTTCACCATATTTCCTTCATTCTCCCATGAATGTCTGCTTGACATCCTTCAAAAAGAAAAAAATGGATCACAGCACGCTGATTTACTTTGGACGGATTCGGGAAACACACCCGCCATATTGTTAACAGTCTCTGGCCAAAAATGCATGCTAAGATGAACACGTGACCGTATGTTAAATTGGGTACCATTACGTAAAAATTTATAAATCTGTGCACTCGCCGTGGGTAAGTCCCTTTTCATTTAAACACGCCTCGTAGATTCAACATCAATTTGAGTTCCTTCATTCAACAGGTAGCCCGTAACAAATCTAAGAACATTTATCTTATTCCCCAACCCCCTGACGATCTTGTAAGTTTAAAATGTCGGCTTCCCTGTCTGGAACACCATCATGCCCAGGACAGATCCACTGGCCGTGGGAAAATGGAAACTGAAGACAACCTACTCACCGTACCGCAGCTACCATGTTGTACTTTCCGAACATCACGGAGTAAGATACAAACGACATCAGTAAACAGAGTCCCAGATAGCCAATGAGAGCAAAAAAAATAAACATAACCAGTCTTGCATAACATAACCAGTCTTGTATAACATAACCCGTCGTAAAAACATAAATCTTTGTATAACATAACCAGTCTTTGCATAAATAACTAGTCTTCTGCATAACACAACTAATCTATGTAATAAATTAAACATTCTTAGTTTTTTTACATGTCCTACTTTTTTTTCAATATGTTTTTTTCTTATTTCCACATTTTCTTTGTATAGAAATGTTGTGGTCTTGGAATAAAAACGTCAGACTACTTAAAAAATTTCCAATTATGTTACATTTACATTTTGATTTTAGCCCAGATATCTAAACAAAACAAAGTTTCCCAAAAGTAATTATTCCCTCATGATCAAAAAAAGCTTTGTAATAGTACAAATTTTGAGATTCAAACCCATTTACCTTTGTGAGCATTCGTTAAATTGGTTTAAAGTGTATACATTTATTTTTTTACTATGCTGTTTTAACTGAAACTGCAAGGCTATGACTAATATATTGAGAATTTGATGATTCAGTCTTGTAATCAAGTGTTGTACTGACAAAATTTTCATCAACAATATTCCCTCACAGTTCTGCCCGTCCACTTTTCGGGAAAAAATACAAACAAAGCCCCGGGAAAAGTATTCAAAACACACTTAGAGCGAAAAAGTCAATACGGGGTGCCATTTTCTGTAGTTTCGTCCAAAACACACAGAAGTCCCCTGCACACTCATCGACGTTTCATTGCACAGATGTCCCGTCCAACCTTCAGCATTTCAAAGATATCCCCTGAGTGTTGGGAAAAAAATAACTTTCAATATTTTCAATCCTGAGAAATTTTCTAGTTTTTTTACAAACATCTGGAACTTGCAGGGTTCTCAAATTTCGTTTCAAATTGGCCCCTCCAAACCCTTTTACGCAGGGACAAAGATATCCAGGTTTTTTATTAACAAAAACAAAAAAATTTTTGGGATTTTCTAGGCCTTTTGAATTATCTAGTTTTTTCAAAATCTGGGAAATTGCAGGCTTCTCAACATCTTCGTTGCACAGTTCTCCAGTCCAACCCTTTTTGCGGGGAAAGATAGCCAGGTTTTTTTATTAACACAAGCAAAATGATAAATTTTGTTTTTCTAGGTTTTTTAAAAATTTTCAGTTTTGTCCATCTGGGAAATTGCAGGCATTCGTCAACATCTTCGGAAAAGGCCCGGGCCAACCCCGCAGGGACAAAGATAAAGGGATTTAAACGCAAAATGATAATTTTTGTATTTTCGGGGCCTTTTAATTATCTAGGTTTGTACAAACATCAGAACTTGCAGGATTTTCCCAAAATCTTCGTTGCCGTTCTCCGTCCCAAACCTTCTTTTCAGGGCAAAGATAGCCAGGTTTTTTTTAACACAAGCAAAATGATAATTTGTGATTTTCTAGGCCTTTAGAAATTTTCTAGTTTTGTACAAAATCAGGGAAATTTTCAGGACATCAACATCTTGTGCAAAGTGGCCCCGGGCCCAACCCCTTCGCAGGGACAATGAACCAGGTTTTTATTAACACAAGCAAAAAGATAATTTGTGATTTTCAGGCCTTTAGAATTATCTGGGGGTTGTCAAACATCTGGAACGTGAGGCATTCCCAACATCTTCGTTGAAAGTGGCCCGGGCCAACCTTTCTCGCAGGAACAAAGATAGTCAGGTTTTGATTTAAAACAACAAAAAGATAATTTGTGTTTGTAGGTTTTGAAAATCTAGTTTGACAAAAATCTGGAACTTGCAGGCATTCGTCAAATCTTTTAAAAAGTTTTCCAGTCCCAAACCTTTTTTGCAGGGGGCAAAAATAGCCATTTTTATTAACACAAGCAAAAAGATAATTTGTGTATTTTCAGGCCTTTAGAATTATCTAGTTTTGTACAAACATCTGGGAAATTAGGCATTTCCCCCATCTTCGTTGCAAATTGGCCCGGTCCAATTCTTCGGGGAAATGATAGCCAGGTTTTTTTTAACACGCAAAATGATAATTTGTAGTTTTTCAGGCCTTTTAAATTTTATTTTGTACAAACATCTGGAACTTTCAGGCATTCTCAACATCTTGTTGCAAATTGGCCCCGGGCCCCCTTCTTCGCAGGGACAAAGATAACCAGGTTTTGTATTAACACAAGCAAAATGATAATTTGTAGTATTTTCTAGGTCTGTAGAATTACCGAGTTTTGTACAAACATCCGAAATTTGCAGACATTCGTCAATATCTTCATTGCATAAAGATCCGGTCCAACCTTCTTCACAGGGGCAAAGATATCCAGGCTGAGTATTAACACAAGCGAAATGATAATTTTTAATATTTTCTAGGTTTGTAGAATTACCTAGTTTTGTACAAACATCTGGAGTTTGCAGGCATTCGTCAATATCTTCATTGCACAGAGATCCAGTCCAACCTTCTGCGCACTCACAGTAGAAAGCACCTATCAGATTATAACATGTTGCATTGTTTCTGCAAGGAGACTCTTCTAGTTCACATTCATTTACATCAACTTCGCATCTAGAGCCGTGCCAGTTGATAGAACAAAGGCACAGAAATCCACCTTGTGTGTTCATGCATGTGCCCATGTTATTGCAATAACTTATCTCGCATTCGTTAATATCTTCTGCACATCTTCGCCCCTTCCAACCTTCCAAACACTCACAAGTAAAGTTACCAAAACCATTAACACATGTTGAATTGTTCTCACAAGTCTTGTCTAAATCGCATTCATTGAGATCAGATTCACAAAATCTTCCAACAAACTCAGTTGAACAAACACAGAAGAATCCTTCAAGAATATCCTGGCAAGTTCCACCATTCTTGCAAGGATGAGAATGGCATTCGTTAACATTTTCTTCACAAGTTCTTCCTTCCCAAAATGCTGAGCACGTGCAATAAAAACTTCCGTCGAGGTCAAGACAAGAAGCACCGTTCTTGCAGATTCCATCCAAACACTCATTAATGTTTTCTGCACAATTTGTTCCTGTAGATTAAGACAATATTAATACAAATTTGATCAACAGAACTAACAAATAAATATAATACAATTATCAACAGAACTAACAAAATAAATATTAATACAAATTTGACAAGAATAACAAATAATATTACTTACAAATTTGATCAACAGAACTAACAAAATAAATATTAATACAAATTTGATCAACAGAACTAACAAAATAAATATTAATACAAATTTGATCAACAGAACTAACAAAATAAATATTAATACAAATTTGATCAACAGAACTAACAAAATAAATATTAATACAAATTTAATCAACAGAACTAACAAAATAAATATTAATACAAATTTGATCAACAGAATTAACAAAATAAATATTAAACAAATTTAATCAACAAAACTAACAAAATAAATATTAATACAAATTTAATCAAAACAAAGTTTGTATAATATTTCTACTTCTTCTTCGAAAGTTCCATATCGACAACTTGTTAACCACTCTCTGTGTGATTTATATGCAATCTACACCCAAGAGCGATTGTACTTTGTGCGCTATGCGCGTACAGGTAGGCCAGCACATCCGATTTCTGCGACGCTTTTTATTTGCTAGGTAACTTACCTACACCCCTACCTCAATCGCCTCTTACGACATGCCTTGTAGGTCACAGTGTTACTATTCTTTGCTTTCCTTTGCGAGCAACAGACGGATGAGTTTATATAAAACAAGTTTTCATCAACAATATGAGAAAAAAAAGCATAACATATTTTTTAGTTTTTCAGAGACTCCTAAATTTGTTGCAGGAGCTACGGAATTTGTGCTTTGTGTAATATTTTCGGCATGTGGTGTGTCATTTCTGCGGAAAGGAACCGAGCCATATAGGGTAAAACTCCGATAAGAAGATATTTATAGAACATGATTGTGTGTACTCTTCGTACAAGGTGTATTTCGCTCACTTTGTTATTTCTGTGTTCACCTTTTGCTTGAACGCCCTTTTTCTCCTCCATCTACTGTATATGAGTTATGTTTGTTATACGACCAGATTGATGGCACATTGGGCATTTCCATGCGTCCTCTGTCCTTCCCTGCAGCAGTCATCCTACAGTCCATTTGCTCACCGTACCCATGAGAAATTGATTAGTATATCTTCTCTCTCTACCACGAAGATGACACTGTCTGACATGTCCAAACTTAACTCCTAATTATCGCACTCGTTCCAGTGTCTGAGACTCGCCCATATCACATAAATGAGAACGTACCGTATTGATGGCATCCGCTCAGACCATACTTCTACCCGCTTGAGTCGGCGCATTGTTTGCAAGAAAGTCAGCACGCTCGTTACCCTGCACTCCAGCATGTTCAAGTGTGTACAGCCAGAGCCAACTATAAACTATGGCCTTCGGCTCAGGTAAGAATTGTGGGAAATCAGACCCCAACTACACCACGTGACCTTGCATTCCAGTATTGGTGTATATAGACGAATTCATTTTAAAATCAACACAAAATGCTAACTCGAAGTCATATTATGCAACAAGTTAAGTTTAACAATAAGGAATATCAATATTATAAATATTTATCACCAATAAATAACCAGAGACTCACAGAATTGAGTAAAATTGCAAAAAGCGTGCAGTGTTCTATCAAACATCTGTAATTTCCAGATCCCTTTTCTTATCTAGGTCAGGGAATACCAGCCAGTTGTCTGGCCTGTGCTAGAGCCTGGCTGTGGTACAGCCAAGTTGTTTTCTTGAGATATCATCTCCGAATGCTGTCCACCCATTCCACGCGCAGACTTAAAGATTCATCTCAGATGTATCTGCGTATCGTTGCCATATGAGTCAAACTTTCTGTTGGTATTTTGGTTACGTAGCCGTGCCATTAAAATTGTTGTTTCTTAATGAAATTTTGTTCTGATTGCTCTTTGTGGCGTACTGTCTGTTTGTAATCTGCTTATGTAACAGAACCATTTAATTTGTTGTTTCTTGATGAAGACCAGTACTGATGTTGCACCAACTCTTTTCATGATGTTTTGATTTCTAAACCAACCTCTACTTTATACTACCATCATTCTGTGTAGTCACTTCATCTCTGTCGTAATTAGTTTTATTCTAGCATTTGATGTCCAGGTTTGACCTGTCTGAGAAACATTAATTATACGAATATTTTGGTCGAACAAAAGAAATAACCAAGAACTGTTAAAAAGGTGCAACCTGGAGAAAACTCTGGTCAGAAAGATGGACATAGTTGCACGGATTTCCATTATGGCTAGGTCAACCGAGGAAGAAATAGGCAGCCCCCATTGCACTGGGTTACCCCTTATAGCTCGGTCAATCTCAGAAGAAATAGCACGTCCCTTGTCAAGAGTATTGCACAAAGCTCGAACTCCGTAGCTCCGACAACAATCCTTGAGAACTAAGTTACCAGCTGTGAAATATCAAAGTCTCTAATGCATACACAAATTCTTCTTCTCTGATCTCCCAATTAAACATAAAACCAACACATTTTCTCCAAGCAGATCTGTCTTGAGCACAACATCTTAATTCATTCCAGGTTGAAATGAACTTCATCCCCGGAAGAAATGTGGTGGATGATGTTGGCGAGCGCAAAATATATGTGCGCAACCCCAGTCCAGTGTTTCCCGGGGTCAGGGAAAATGCAGAGTAGACATTGCATATTGTCAAGTACCGGCACGCGCCCCGAAACAGCTGAGAATACTCCTAGTCTGGAACAAACTCATCGTGGATAGAAAAGTAAGACCGATATAGGTAAAGGTTGACTGGTATAAACCCAAACATTGGCGAAGGGCGATATTTGTCGGATGCTGATCATTCTACTCGGGTAAGATGACGTCCAAGTGGCAAGCCCATCCGTCCCACTGTTCTAGGAAAGCTACCTAGTAAATAAAAAGCGTGGCAAGAAATCGGATGTGTTGGCCTAGGCACCCATAGGCGCATTACTGGCACAACAAACAATAGCTCTTAGGCTCAGATCACATACAAACCACAAAGAGTGATTTAATAAGTTGTGGATATGGAGCGTTCGAAGAAGAAGAAGTTCATTATCATCTGTATACAAAATTACCAGGAACATCTGGGTTCAGTCCTCCCTAAGGAAAGGAGTTTTGTTCTGTCGAGAGCGTAGATAACTATCCTCCCTAAGGGAAAGGAGTTTTGTTCTGTCGAGATCGTAGATAACTATCCTCCCTAAGGGAAAGGATTTTGTTCTGTCGAGAGCGTAGATAACATCCTACCTAGAAAAGAGTTTGTTCTGACAGAGCCTAGAGAACAATCTTCCCTAGAGAAAGGAGTTTTAACTGTACACAGTAGATAAAATATCCTCCTAAGAAAAGGAGTTTTGTTCTGTCGAGAGCATAAAGACGATCCTCCAAAGAGAGAGGTTTTGTTCTGTCAGAGAGCATAGAGAACGGATCCTCCTAGAGAGATTTTGTTCTGTCGAGAGCGAGATAACAATCTTCAAGAAAAAGAGAAATTTTGTTCTGTCGAGGCGTAGAGAACAATCTTCCCTGAGGGTAAGGAGTTTTGTTCTGTCGAGAGTGTAGAAAATAACTCTTCCTAAGAGAAAGGAGTTTTGTCTCGATCGAGAGCATAAAGTATACATCTTCCCTAGAGCGTTTTGTTCTTGTCGAGCTATGAAACAATCTTCCCAAGAGAAGGGAGTTTTGTTCTGTCGAGAGCATAGAGACACAATTCCTAAGAGAAAAGGGGTTTGTCCTGTCGAGGCATAGAGAACAATCTTCCTAAGAGAAAGGAGTTTTGTTCTGTTTGGGCTGAGAACAAACTTTCCTAAGAGAAAGGAGTTTTGATTCTGTCGAGGCGTAGAAACAATATTCTAAGAAAGAGTTTTGTTCTTGTCGAGACGTAGAAAAACAATCCTCTAAGAGAAAGGAGTTGTGCTTCTGTGATATCGTAAAAGAACAATCCTCCTAAGGAAAGCATTTTGTTCTGTCGAGAACCTTAAAATCAACTTCCCAAGGGAAAGAGTTTTTTTCTGTGGATCATAGAGAACAATCCTAACATGAACAGTTTCACGACATCGTGTCACTATCCATGCAACAATTAAAGTCATCAGTTATGCCCCTCATGTTCTACACAGCCCTAAAATGCGCTATTACAAAACAGTAACGACAGTTTCAAATGCAAACATGTCATCATGAACACAAAAAGAGCAATGTCTTAACCAACTTCTCCTACATTTAAAATACCACGTGATAAGAAATGGATGCTGTCATAAAATGACAAATGAAACTAAGCACAAACAGAGATGAAGTGTCTACGCAGAATGCTAGGAAGTAACAAGAAGGCCGTTTAGAAATGAAGTCATGGAAAAAAGTGGGTACAACATTAGTACTTGAACTTATCGAGATTCTTTCGATAACACTGGAAAGGCAAGACAGGGTTAGAGAATAGATAGATCGATAGTCATATACTTTTTCTTCTGCGACTGATTCTTGTAAAATCATGCGTTAGGATGACTGAAGTGTATTGCGCTTCGACTGGGGTTGTGCGTGAGGCCTGCTACTATTTGACTAGTATCCCTCGCCGTCTTCAGGATCGCTCTTGAAATTTTGACCCTTCAACGTAAACGTTCAGAAACCTGTGGTCCCAACATTTGATGTGAGTCCTCGTTTCTCGATCTTTTACGCCAGTGAGAATTAGTTTTGCGACTTCTCTATTTCCTGTCTTTTTTCTGCCTTTTGTTATGTCGTTCCGTACGCATCTTATGATAAACACTCTTTAATGATCTTTTGGGTGACTAGTCCTCTGTGTGTGCGGGTTCAATTCCGCAGACTGGCAAAAAAGCCACAGGTACCCCAGATTCACGGTGTTCGTGGCACCGAACCGAAGGGTTACGATGTCCATGGCACCGAGCCGAAGAGCTGAAAGCTCAAGTGCTTCTGGATCGAAAATAGAAAAAAAAAATCTTTTTAATGCTGTATATGTGTGCTTGGATCTACGCTAAAGAGCATTTACTACTTTGCAACCTTTGTGACTGGGTGAGGTCGTTTCCAACAGTTATACAAAAACAAAGTTACCAGCTGTGAAATATCAATAACTCACCTCCATACAAAAAGTACCAGCTCTGAAATAACAATCTTCATCATTTTCTATAAAAAAAAATTACACAGGTGTGAAATGGGGACACTTTACCTGTATATCCTTCTTCACAGAGACACGAGTAACCTCCAGGCAAATCCGTACATTCACTTCTATGTTTGCAAGGATTACTCACACATTCATCAACATCAATTTCACACAAGAGCCCGGAATAACCAGTTTGACATAAACATGTGTGACTCCCAAGGGTGTTAACACAGCTGCCATTATTGTGACATGTTGTACTTGAATTAGCACACTCGTCTACATCCGTGTCACAATCGGATCCTGAAAGTTCGTCACAATATTTTAGAAGTAGGTCAAGTAAAAAATACAACAACAACAAAATCTGAAGGCAAAGGATTGATATCATTGCATCGCGTTTCTCCTTATGGCTCCGCCCCTGTAGAGAGAAATGGAACGTCATCTGCTGCACAACGCAGGCCATCCGTAGCTCCATGTCTCTTATCTTAGTGATCTCGTAAATAAATTACACACGTTTTTCAGTTTAGATTCGAACCCAAAACCCTCCAGTCAACAGGCGGCAACGATCTTGACCACTTCGCCACAGGTAATTAAAGAATATATATACTCACCGTCAATATGAGATGGAAATGGAATGAAGAACATCAAAAAGGAACAAACATGGACATACAAAAAATTAAGCAACTTAAAACAGTACGGAAAGAAACTATTATGAAAACTTATAATACTAGGAACGTGCATATTCCCAGTGAGAACAAGGAGTTTTTTTTAACAAGAACTCCAGAGAAAGCAACGAAAGCAACAAATATGATCAACAAAAAAAAACAGTGTACATGTATTAAGAGTTTCCGAAAAAACAAATAGACAAAGACAGGATTCGAATAAAACATGGACATTTAACAAGGCAGTGACAAAGCATGTATGTGCTTTTGAATATAATTTTTTTGAATGGTTTTCCGTATACCATGGACAGAGAAGAGAACAAATAGATTTATCAGAAGGAACACAACATCAAAGAAAACTGGCTTATGTTACAAATAATAATACGAAAACAATTGAAGTATTTTGGAACATTAAAGAAACACGACGAGTGGTAAATATCATTATGGTAGAAGATACAGATGAGAAGAAGAAGACCTCTAAGAAGATGGATTCAGGAGGAAGTGTCTGCTCATTCAAGCAGGACGGCAGTAGTGGTGGGTCAGCTGGCATAATAATAATATAATAATCCCCCTCGTACCGTTATACGTTACATGGAGCATGCACGCAATTTCTGTTTTGATATTCTTTGATAATTTCTTCTCAAGATATGTCCAACATATCTCCATCTTCTCCTTCTTATAACAGTTGTTACTAGTGGTTGATCAGACATTTCTCTGATTTCATCACTTCTCCTGAATTCGTCCCATTTTATGATCATTATTTTTCGCAGATATCTATTTTCAAATGCATTATCTCTCTCTCTCTCTCTCTCTCTCTCGATCGTTCTTTTCGGCAATTGTTATCTTTCTTATTGTGATATATAAACAACCTTTGCCAAGAACGTTTGTTTTACGTCACAATCTTCAGTACCATTTGGAGTTCTAGTGCCTGTCCTTTGACGACGTGTCCGATTTCCACCAGCGTTTACTGGGCTCGCTCTCCGTTAGCGTTTGACTGTCCCCAGAAAACCTGCAAGGCAGCAGGTTCAAATGTCTAAATCTTCTTGTTGACTATTTTCTACCTAATCGATGCATTTCTGCAACATTTCATCACCCAGTCAATGGCCACTCCAAACAAAGCGGAGATAGAATACAGCCTTGCTTTACTCCGGTTTCAACCATAAACCAGTCGCTGTGTCCATCATCAGTACGAACTGCACACTGTGAACCATCATAGAGCTCTTGACAATGTTTATTATTTTATCTCGTATCCCAGAGCATCTCAGAAGATTCCACAGGGAGATTATGTGTAGACTAGTAAAGGTCTTTTTAAAATCGATGAAATTTAATGTAAGTAGTTGATGCTAAGACATGGATTACTTAAAGATAAATTAGACAACTGGACAAAATACCTTCAAATCCAGTAGCACACTCGCAGGAATATCCACCATTAAAATTATTGCATCTCGCTCCATTCTGACATGGGATTCGGTTACATTCATCAATATCCAAGGAACAGTCATTGCTATGGTAACCGGCCAAACAATCACATCTGTACCCACCAGGATAGTTGACACATGTCCCATTGTTTTGGCATCTGTCAATCTCGCATTCATCTAGATCTGTGTCGCAAACTTTCCCTGTATAGAGAAATTCAGTGTTAGGTAGGTCACATCTATCGCAATACAATGAAAATGAAGATATTTACAACTGTTTTTTTTTTAAAAACAGAATTTATGGCTAATATCGACCACAACCGCAGTCTCCGATAACATAAGGCTGAATAGCTTTAGTTTAGAGACGTTTAGAAAACATTGTAACAACCATTAAAATCGAGGGGAGATGAGACAGAAAGGCAGAAAACGAAAATTGTGGATGGCCTGACTTCTTGGCACGGTAGGGCGTCAACATCCGAGATGATAGCATACACCAGAGACAGAAATTTGTGGAGATCCATGATCGCCTACGCCACCTAATGATGATGTTGATGAGATAGTGAATGATACATAACACAATGATGTTACCTGTATAGCCTCCTGTACATAGGCAACTGAAGCCATTGATCCGATCTATACAAATTGCATTATTCTGGCAAAGAGAAGGGAGGCAATCGTTGATATTAGTTTCACATGTATTGCCAGAGTAGCCTGTGAAAGTAAATCAGAAGGAAACAGTGAATTATTCATTTATTCTCCCTCTCTCTCTCTCTCTCTCTCTCTCTCTCTCGAGTCGTTCTTGTTGAGTTACAGCCGTGGTTATTTAGTGTAGTCTTGATATTGTCTATCCATCTTTTTCTTGGTCTTCCTTGGCTCTAGTATCTGATATCTGTCCGGAGTGCTATGTGATAGTCCTCTACTATAACTGATAACTGATCTACTTTTTATTGTATATTGTTATTGGTGATTGGTTATATTCTAATCTTATTAAATGTAAGGTGACTAATTACTCATAACTTGTGTTTATTAATGAAACTAATGACTAATGACTTCTTCTTCTTCTTCTGCAATCAACGTCTGCTATGCGACTACTCCGTATTAAACCGGGCGGTGCTTCACTAGTCCCCCATAGTTTATTGCCCTCCATAGTATCGGCTGGTGACGTAACATTTCTGCGGAGATGGAACAAGCAAAGTGAGGTAAAACCCAGCACTGAAGTCAACACGGCGTTATACCTTTACAGATAGAAGAACACGCCGAACGTGGGTAACATGAGCGTTTGAGTGGGAACTTTTTCTGCATCTTCGCGATCAACTTCTGCTAAGTGACCACTCTGGTATGTGTCATAAATGTCTTCACCGATTCCCCCATAGTTTGTTTTGAAAGGTTGTTTTTGTTGGACAGATTTCCATTCTCACACTGCTCAGGCTGGGGCAATCTTGCAGGATGTGCTCTAGGGACTGCTTTGGTGCTCCACATGTGCAGGAAGCCGAGTCCCTAAGACCCGTTCTATGTAGGTGTGCTCTGAGACCACAGTGTTCCGTTTCTAAGTCTGAAGACTGTGGTCTACGCTTTCCTGTTTATTGTATTTATATTGTCGTGCTCTGGGTTGTATCCTCCGTTTGTTTTTCTCCACATCAATGTTCTAGATTGTTTCAGGAGAATAATGGAAAAGTTGCCACTAAGGAACATAAAAGAAAGTAAAAACTGATAGAATACATTTTAAAACATACCAGCATAACACTTGCACATAAAGGAACCTGGTGTGTTGACACAGTCCCCATAACTACACACAAATCCTTGGATACACTCGTTAATATCTTCTTCGCATAGACGTCCTATAAATCCTGATTGACATTTGCATTTAAATGAGTTAATCAGGTCTTGACAGGTTCCTCCATTTCGACATGATATGCCAATGCAGTTGTTTTCATCAACATTACAATCTCTCCCAGTCCAGCCTGGAAAGAAAATTATGTAAACTATTAAAACTAAAATAGAACTTATTAAAACATGTACTTAACTCTTACAATATGCTGACTAAAACCACCGTTTTTATGGCACTGTTTTTGTGGACCTAAATTTAAGGAGAATGTGTCCTTACATAATTTATTTTAAATGTCCAGACTTCAACAGCAGTAGAAAACTTACTAACTTATTTATTAAAAACTGGATAGAAATATATAGTTTGTGATGGTTTGTGAATTGTTTGTGAATGGTTTTGTGATGGTTTGTGATTGTTTGTGATGGTTTGTGGTGGTTTGTGATTGTTTGTGATGGTTTGTGATTGTTTGTGAAGGTGTGTGATGGTTTGTGCTGGTTTGGAGGTTGTGATGGTTTTGTTAAAAAGGTTTGTGATGGTTTGTCTGGTTTGTTTAGTAAATGGTGAACTAAAAATATGGTTGATCTGTAGCAACATATGAATCTTCGATATAAGCATTCAATTAAAAAATTCGAATCTTTCAAAAAGATTTTAATCGAAATAAAGAACTCTCTTTCAGATTTATTGATTGATGGCAGCGCCATCTTCATTGCGCTTCGGTGAGTAATCATGAGTTCTTCTATCTCTTTCTTACACAGTAAGATCTCAGCGGTTGTGTACGAACTCCGTAGCACCGGCGAGGATCCCCGATGCAATTTTATAACTTTGGAATCCCAAGCTGTACAAGAAGAATTAGATGCTTGATGGGCAGCGTGAAGGGCGTGTTCATCACGTAACCAGAAGCATCAGTACTATTACGATTCCTCATCTGCTTGGGGAATCACTGATGAATATAAAATGGAACGAATTCAGAAGAAGTTGTGAAATCAGAAACATGTCTGGTCAACCACTAGTGACAACTGTTATAAGAAAGAGAAATGGAGATATGTTGGGCACACCTTGAGGAGAAATGATCAACGAATATCAAAGCAGGCATTGAAGTGGGATGCAAAGGGTTCAAGAAAGAGAGGTCGACCTAAAGAGACCCTGAAACGAACTTTGCTGAGAGAGGCAGGAAATATCGGTCTCAGTTCCATGGAGGAGATTGAGCGAGTTGCCCAGGATATAGCGGTATGGAGAAATTACTTGCAGGCCCTATGTAACGTATAACGGTACGAGAGGAATTATTATTATTATTAAATGATAGCAGATACAAGAAAAGTTACCAGTTAAGCAAACTTTGTTTCCAGTCAACCTGTTACAGGTATAATGCCCCATGGAATCATCCCTTGCATAGCAGTATGTGGCACAGTTCCCACCATAGTAGTGTTGACCACAATAGACACGAACATCAACGGTCAACCTGAAGATAGACAAAGAATACAATTTGCATATATCAATTTTGGAAACTGATGACTAGCTAATGCGTGGAGAGGGGAGGGGCTTCGAGACGAGTGGTTAAACAGTTTTTCTTGCTATCTGACAGTCATGTGACTTGGCTGGCATGGCTACAATATCAGAGGGAGCTGCCATAGACCAAAATGACATTGTTAATGCATTAATAGAGTCTTTCATAACAGAGGAGTATCATGATTGTGAACCTCACTCGATGACTATATTGAGAGAGATTGATGTCGTTATTGGTACAGCCCGAAAAGAACGACACACCAAATATGCTTAGAGATTGATTAATCAACATCGAACTGGTGTGTTGGACCGCTGGACACTGATGGATTTGTTGAGGTAGAGATTGGAGCACCTATGGACGTATCTCATATAACTGATAACTGATGTGACACGGTCCGGATTCGAACCTACGACGTTCAGATTGCCTGGAAAACATCTTAATCACTTCGCTGTAGAGTCTCATTATCTTCAAAGTGTCACGTGGTACAGTGCATAGAGCGTTAGCTTGTCGAATCAGACGCAATAGGATTGTGAGATTATTCCTACACCTGAAGTTCTCCCAAGTGAGGAAAGGAATCGGCCCTCCTGCTTACTCGATTCTAGATATGTGAAGTGATAGTCTCGTGACATATTGTCTTTGACGGTCCGTGGTTCAAATCCAGAGTGTGTGGTTATGTTCCCAAATGTATTTATTTCTAAAGATTTCTGAGGATTATTGCTGGAGCTACGGAGTGCGTGCTTTGTGCAATACTTTTGGCATGTGGTGTACCATTTCTACAGGGAGTGCCCTGAGCCACATGGAAAATGCAATGTAAAGAAATGATTCTTTTACCTTTCGATAGCTTTTTAAGATATTATGGGTTATTAAAAATGCTGGGAAAACAAAATGTGGACCACCGAAATAACAGAGGCAGTGAATAACACTGTTTATTAAGTGCACACCAAAGCCCGTTATATAACTCTTCTTCTTCTGACTCTGTGAAGCAAAACAGTACTGGAGGAAGGAAATGGGTAGGGAGGACCATCATCACAGCACTTCAGACAGGTCTATAGACTCTGCGACCTCATTCCCAATATTTTTCTTCTTCTTCTTCTTTTGTCGTCACACTGCTACCGGATTGTTGTACACTGTCGTTGTTTTTGTGTTTTTGTCTTACGCTGCTCTGGTGACTTGGGTAATTGTAATTTTTGCTCTTTGACAGAATTCTGCTATGCCATGTTAACATTTATTTCGTGGTCTTCCTCTCGCCTTCTTTCCTGATGTTCTGTTGTAGAAGACTATGTCCTCCCAATATCCTTACCAGTGTATAACAACTAACCACACCAGTTCTGTGTTGATTAATCAAAAATCTCACGCCTCTAACAAAGTGTTCGTTTATGTAGCTACCATTTTCACTCCCATCTTCTTCACTGTGGATAAGGATGTTGATTTACAAATATTTTCAAAGTCATCCATTCTAAGATAAAACGTAAAGTTAATGGCACAACATTTACAAATATTTTCAAAGTCATCCATTCTAAGATAAAACGTAAAGTTAATGGCACAACATTTACAAATATTTTCAAAGTCATCCTTTCTAAAATAAAACGTAAAGTTAATGGCAAAACATCTACAAACAGATAATGTTTAGTTTCCTTGTCTTTAATCATGTTTGTCATCACAGCGCCAGGATAAGAATATGTTTCTAGAACGGGCTTTTGTGTGCGCTTCATAAATTGTCTTTTTTCACCGCCTCTGTTATTTCTGAAGTCCACCTTTTGCGTGGACGACATTTGCTTTGTATCCACTGTATCGAATAGCGTTGTTCTTTGAGGTGCGCTGTCTGTTGAGTTGATAATCTGCTTTTGTAACCGAACCAATTAATTTATTTCTTCTTGACGAAGTTCAGTACTGATTTTGTACAAACTTTTTCCTGATGTCTTCGTTTCTCAACAGGTCTCGTACTCCCAGAATTCTGCGTAGACACTTCATCTCTGTCGTGTCAAGTTATCTTCTATCTGTTGATATCAGCGTCAAGTTTTATCACTGATAGCATAACGTTGAAATATTATGTTGAACATTGCTCTTTTAGTGTTCATAGTGAGATGTTTGCATTTCCAAATTGGTGTCATTTGTCCTATTATTTAAATTAATTTATTGCATCTATGTTTGATTTCGTTAATCATTTTTCCATTGCAGAGAAAAAATATTTCCTATGTATTTAAAATCTTAAAACTATCGTTACTGCCTGTAGTACATCTATTTAAAATCTTAAAACTATCGTTACTGCCTGTAGTACATCTTTTAGGGCGGTGTAGGACATGTGGGACGAGAGCCTAAAAACATCCATGACCTTCAGGGAATTGAACACGGGTCCCAGCATGGGAGCCGCCCACTATTCCATTTGTCTAGTGCTTTTTTCCTTTTAATAATAATAATAATTCCTCTCGTACCGTTATACGTTACATAGGGCCTGCAAGTACTTTCTCCATACCGCTCTATCCTGGGCCACTCGCTCAATCTCCTTCATGGAACTGAGACCGATGTTTCCTGCCTCTCTCAGTAAAGTTCGTTTCAGGGTCTCCTTAGGTCGACTTCTCTTTCTTGAACCCTTTGCATCCCATTTCAATGTCTGTTTTGATATTCGTTGATCATTTCTCCTCAAGGCGTGTCCAACATATCTCCATCTTCTCTTTCTTATAATAGTTGTCACTAGTGGTTGACCAGGCATGTCTCTGATTTCATCACTTCTTCTGAATTCGTTCCATTTTCTATTCATTATTTTTTGCAGACATCTCTTTTCAAATGCATTCAACTTGTTTTCTATATCTTTAATCATTTTCCTCCTTTTAACATCTTTCAAATCTTCAAAATCGTTATCTTGCTTTAACTGATGTTTGTCGATGAAGATCAATTAAAGCAAGTCAAAGACTGTTACAGCAGGAAATAAAAAACATATTTAAATAGCATTTGAACTATAGTATTAGGAGCCCCAGAAGTGGGTGAACTGACTAGAGGCAGAGTGAATTTCAGATGCGCTGCAAAGAGAGCAACGTTATATAAAGGATACGCACCTTGATCATCTTCTTCTTTACGTTCGTTCTTTACGACCAATTTCAACACTCTTTGTGATATGTTTGATCTTTGCCAAGAACGTGTATATGTTGCACATTGGTTTGGTAGGCCCTAAACGCATAACTTCACACGTTTAGGACACGTGCATCTGATTTCAGTCAAACCTCCTTATTCGCCTCTTACGACATGCGTGGCAGGTAACAGTGGCTCTATTCTTTACACCCGAAATTTGGGCCCCGGAAACCACTCGGACGACGCACCTTGATGATTCTGAGCCCCAGTGTGAATATTCATCCAGTGATTGATTAATACAATCATCAGTATTGTATTTTAGTGAATGACTATGTGTGTCTTTATCTCTTTTTTACATATGAAGATCTCAGCAGCAGAGTACGTACTACGTAGCATCGGCGAGAGCAATCAGTGTAATTTTGAAGAAAATTGACTTTTTTAAAGAGTAATTTTATTGTAATCCTTATTACAGACTTTGACGAGTCAGTATTCTGAACAAGGTATGTTGATAACTTCTGTCCTTGAGAAATGTAATATAGACCTTGACAGCATTGGATTTGTAAACATTGGAATATAAAGATGGTTGTTCTTTATCAAAGGTAATCGAAACTTATGTCTCCGCTCCAATAAAGTTGTCGTGGATTTACAAATCATTGATCAATTGATTGATTTATAGTCATGATCATTGCACTTCAGTGAGTAACCATGTGTGCTCTGATCTCATTCTTACACAGAAGAAATTCACGGCAGTGTATGAATTCCATAGCACCGGCGAGGGTCACCGATGTAACTTAGAAAATATGGATAACATTTTGTAGAAATTTTATTTTTTTAAATTATTTTTCGACTAATTTTGTCCAGAAAGGTAGCTTTCCCTCATGCTCTTCTCGATTTTAAACTCTCAAGGGTTCTTTTACGTACTCAACTTGAACACGGGGCCTACATTATATCGTCCGTCTCCGATATGACTAGGAACTCAATCTCACCTACACTGAGATCAGGGATTTTCTGAAAAAAATATCCCAATGGCTCCCATAAGGGAGCAGAACAGAAAGTACCTTTCGGAACACGATGTCAAACTCTTCTAACCTCTCTATCACGATGTACAACTCTAATCCTCTATCACGATGTCAACGTACCTACACATCACTCAAACTCACAATGTCAACGTCTAACCTCTATCACGATTGTTCAACATTCACTCAACCTCTATCACGATGTCAACGTCTCAATCTCTATCATCGATGTCAACGTCTAACCTCTATCACGATGTCAACATCTAACCTCTATCACGATGCCCTCCCACAATGAGCAATCAACACTAAAAAGATACGAGTGTTTAATCTTACGCAGTGTGCTACTGGGAACGATCTCACCAAAGGCAGGAAAGCCGATAGAGAAGTCATCCGTTCTGTCTTCACTAACTAACTCTGTCCGAGAAAGAGTTACAAGGACAACAGGTCTCCTGCAACGATCACACTTGAAGGATCTACACTTCAAGTACCTCTGAAGTTGGCGAGGCTGTCCATATGGTTGTGGGGTGCCTGTAAAAGGGTAATATAGGTCTCACGCAAACATCAACCAGAAGCGCAGTACCAGGTGTCATGACTTTCCGCCTGAATTAACAGCGGGCGTGCCCGAGTGGTTACCGGGGCCCAAATTTGGGGTGTAAAGAATAGTACCACTGTTAACTGTCACGCATGTCGTAAGAGGCGACTAAGGAAGTTTGGCTGAAATCGGATGCACGTCCTAAACGTGTAGAAGTCTATGTGTTAGGGGCCTACCAAACCAATGTGCAATGTATAAACGTTCTTGGCAAAGATCAAACATATCACAAAGAGTGATTAAAATTTATCGTAAAGAACGAACGCAAAGAAGAAGAAGAAGAACAGTGGGCGAACCAGAGAAGAAGAAGAATAAACTGAGTACCTTTGGACCGAGATGGAACCACCTAACCTCTACGCCACTGAGATGGAACCACCTAACCTCTACGCCACTGAGATGGAACCACCTAACCTCTACGCCACTGAGATGGAACCACCTAACCTCTACGCCACTGAGATGGGACCACCTAACCTCTACGCCACTGAGATGGAACCACCTAACCTCTACGCCACTGAGATGGAACCACCTAACCTCTACGCCACTGAGAGATGGAAACACACTAGACTTCTACCGTCACATGAGATGGAATCACCTAACCTCTACTCCCTGATGGACCACCTAACCTCTACGCCACTGAGATGGAACCACCTAACCTCTACGCCACTGAGATGGGACCACCTAACCTCTACGCCACTGAGAGCCGCTATATGATAAATGAAAAACACAAAACTACCGACTTACTTTACTCGGTTTTCCATAGTCAATCGTACGCTATGTTGAATAGCGTTGGGCTGGAGAAATATACTCCTCTGTAGGAAGTCCACCTCATCATCATTGTTGTGGTCATCGACATCGACAATGTCGATCTTTACTTGGGCTTGATTCTAAGAATGTTTCCAAAAATGTGGGTTAATAAAGATATTTATTTTTAGATCAAATGAAAAATGAAGCAGAAGTGATACTCGAGCTATATATATATGTCTGTGTGTGAGTGGGTGCGTGTGTGTGTGTGTATGTGCACGAACGTATGTGTGTGTAAGTGTGTGTGTGTGTGTGTGTTGTGCAACATAAAGTGAGTTTACAAAATGAATAGAGTTGTATGTGCCGTAGAGGTTAGATGTTCGATACAACATGAAATGAGTTTACAAATGAAGTGAGTTTACAAATGTAGAGTTGTATGTGCAAGATGTTAGAGTTGTACAATGAATGAAATGAGTTTACATACAAATAAAGTGAGTTTACAAAAATGAATAGAGTTGTATGTGGCGTAGAGGTTAGATGTTGATACAACATGAAATGAGTTTACATAATGAATAGAGTTGTATGTGCAGTAGATGTTAGATGTTCGATACAACATGAAGTGAGTTTACCAAAATGAATAGAGTTGTATGTGGCGTAGAGGGTTAGATGTTCAGCTTCTCGTTTCAAATGTACTCGATTTGCTCCCTTGTGTAGCCATTGAGATATTTTTCCAAAGATCCCTGATCTCAATGTAGGTGAGATCAAGTTCTTTGTCCTATCGGAGACGGACGATAAAACGTAGGCCTATGTTCAAGCCAGCACGTAAAGGGAAACCCCTTGCGGTTCCAAATTGAGAAGAGCATGCTGGAAAGCCACTACCTGGGCAAAATTTCTTATTACAAAAAAAAATTAAATTCCCACACAAAATTTTTACAATCTTCAAAATTACATCGGGGACCATCGCCGGTGTTACGTAGTTCGTGAAAGTCGCTGAGATTTTCTTGTGTAAGTAAGAGATTGGAGCACACATAGCTAATCGCCGAAGTGCAATGATGATGGTCATATCAATCAATCAATCAATCAAGCTAGTACAGATATGGGGTATGATATCGGAACATCTATGGTTCTGTTCAGAGTGATGGGATGATTATCATCAATAATCTTTAATCGCTAATGTGTCCAAATGAAGGTTCTTATCAGCCAAGTTTGCATTATCCATACAATTGTGTTATCTTCGCTAACCTTAGTTCTTGAGGAAGGCAGTGGGGTCACCAGGAAAGATAGACTACGAAACGAGGACATCAGAAGCAGAGTGAGCATAACTTCATGCACCGAATACATTGAAAGAGAACAAATGCAGTGTTTCGAACATTTACTGAGAATGAAATACAATCAACCCCCAATAACAGCATACAATACGAAGAGAGCATGTACTAGAGCCAAGGGAAGACCAAGAAAAGATGGATAGACAATATCAAAACCACACTACATAAACACGGATATAACGCAACAATTGTGACTCATCTGACCCTGGAACGTAAATTAAATCTACCACCCCTACGCTTAACGACAAGGGTGGACAATCAGTTCCATCCTCCACCTGGGGAAAGATAATAGGTCATTAATCATGAGACCAGATGAATGTTCTTACCGGCCATGAGTTCATTCTCCATACAAGTGGATTGGCAAGGCTGCCAATAGTGTCTCCAAAGATGATGTTGTTTCTATTTGATATCTCCTTAGACACAAATTTGCCAAAGGAACACGAGTTGATGTCTCTAGAAGATCTGTTGGAAACAGATAGTCATATTTTCTAGAACGTTCTAACGCAAATAGTTCAATGTATAATACTGTTAACAAATATATCAGATGAGATTAAAATACATATATATATATATATATTGTGAGCGTCTGTAGCTTAAGCGGTAGTGAGCTTGATCACAGTCCAAGCGTAACTGGTTCAAAACTCAGCTGCGGACAAATTTGCATGCGAAATAGTTCCCTTGAATTTTTACGAAAGGTAAAAATAGACCTCAGCGTTCAGAAAGCTCAAACTCATCATCAAATAGCTTGTCCTGAGCAGAACTTTGCAACTCCAACAGTCCTTTGGAACTTCTCTCTCTCTCAAAGGCCAGATGTCCTGCCTCTGCAGTCATTATGTTCAAACCATCAGTTACATCCTGAATCCATCTTTTCATTTTTTAATCATCTTGTAAGTATAAATCAAAGAAAAAACTGCAATAATGTCTAGTAATGATCGTCAACAGCGACTGTCTGCAGTTAAAGCCTCACAACTTATTTATTCATGGATTAACAATGATAATAATAGTGAATCTAGCGAGGACGGTAACAGACGATTTGGAATCGTATTTTATATTAGATATTCTGGCAATTTAAATAAAATTAGCAGTATTGTTTATGAAGAAATGGCGTGTCTTCAAAGTAGGAGCCAGATGTGTCAAACCCTTATATAATCAAATTCTTTGAACAGAAAAGGATGAAACTTAACTATGTTGTGTAGAAATGGATATTCTAAGGAATTGATGTGGTATTTGTTAGCTTTGGACCATTGGAAAACTTAACACATGTTGGTCAGTTCACATCTTTCCTCAACATTTTAAATTATATTTTTTCATTTCCTAAATACATTTAATGCTTTAAGTGTATTTTAAAAATTCAAATACAGCAAGTGGGTGTTTGTAATATATCTTTCAATTGCGCACATTTTGGTGTATGCAGTTTGTCTCTGTTGTTGAATGTAAGAAAGTTATAACAAATTTTGTAAGGACACCTTCGCCTTAAAATATGTTCCTTAAATACACTACGTAAAAGTGAAACACGTACAAACAAAGTACTATAGTTTTACAAAATACATAAACAGTGACGATAAACAGCAACGTTTCGACCAACAAGGCCTTTATCAAGCAAACGAACAAACAGGAGTGACAAATTAAAATGAAACACAAATGGACGACCAAATACCAACGTATCTAAGGAAAATATGGAATAAAAACGAATAACGAAATAAATGTAACACAAAAACACACATAAAAACTAGAAATAGAAAAGAAACAATGAAACATCTAGTAAATATATAACTTGAATACATGCAACATATACCCATATAGATTATAAAGCATGGGAAGAGAAAGTACTAAGAAGCATAAGAATGTAATACATGCAACATATACCCATAGAGATTACAAAGCATGGAAGAGAAAGTACTAAGAAGCATAAGAATGTAATACGTTGAGCCCGCGTGGTCGCAAGGTACCATACAAAGAAATCAACCGATTCTCCAGAGCAAATCGACTACGATCATCAGAGGAACATGATCGGATGGCTGTGACCTGGACATCGCAAGCTCCTGAATGGCCAGTATCATTGAAATGGGTAGCTACGGGGGTCACAGAGCATTGGCGTATATCGCGCAAGTGTTGGGCGAATCGGTCACTGAGTCTCCTGCCGGTTTCCCCAATATAGGCCTTGTTGCACCGCTTGCAGATAATGGCATAGATAATATTACGGACTCGCACGTGAAACTGTCTTCAACAACGAACGTGGCTTTGGAAAAGACACCGTGCGGGTCTGTATTACATAAGCACAAGTGTTACAGCGCCGACGGCCACCCTGGATGGTGCCAAAATGACTCTGGATGTTAGGCTTGAGGCGACTGTGAACTAACATATCCTTAAGGCTTCTGTCCCGTCTGTACGCCACCAAAGGATAGTGTTGGAAGATTGAACGTGTATCAGGATCAGACTGAAGAATGGAGAGATGACGGAATAAGACTTTCTTCACAAGGGAACTATGAGGGTGGAAAGTTAAGACAAGTTTCACCCTGTCAGAATTGGAAGTTCTATGCTGGTTAGAGAGGCCTCCTGGCAGAAATTTGCTGAACGCGCCGCATAGCAGAAGCAAGCACCTTATCCGGGTATAAGCGCTTACGAAAGAAATCCAGCATCTCGTGAGCTCTATCGAGGAAAGGCGGTTTTATAGAAGATGAAATATTTTGGCCACATTAAATGCCACAGTGGTCTGGAGAGAAAGGTAATGGAAGGCATGGTTCCTGGAAAACGAGTCAGGGGACGACCAAGACGAAGATGGTAGAAGGACATCAAAGAAACCCTGAACATGACGCTGTAAGAGGCAGGAGAAATTGCAAGAGATATAGAGCTTTTCAGGTGGGCTGTGATGAATGCGAGGTTCCGCAAGGGACATGCTACTACTCGATGTCCGCCATTGCCAGTCCCAAGCCTGGACGTGAAAGGGGAGTGGCATTATGACATGACAGCTAACGTTGACTGTAATCTAAGTTATTTAAAAGCAATAATACAACTAAATCTACATTTCTTGTTTATTTCATGACTGTATTGCAATTATCAACATTGGTCCCCATGTATAAGCTGAGATAATACGCCTTTGCATGAGACTTGTCATCAAATGTCATATGTGTGCGTTTACTGTAAAAACTAAAATGCTGTATAAGACTAGCCAAATATGCCGCCAACATCAAAGGAAACCGTTATATTACAAAATCCAGGTTTCCTATAGCAATTTCTTCCATCAGACATTTGCGTTGGTATAATTCTAAGGTTGGGTGCAAAGTTTCGCTACTGTGGAACTGATGGTTTTGCTACAATTCGCATTGGACTGTGGACATGAGTTGTTGAAGGGACTATAGTATGCGTATTGTAAGAGTTAAAAGTCTAAATAACATATGGAACTACAAGTTATATAGTATTAAAACTAAATTACGATCTTTCAATTCAAATGTTGTATCAATCCTAAGATTTGCATTGAGTGTTGAAAAATGACTCAAGATATAGAAAGCAAGATGAATACATTTGAAATAGAGTCTGCAATAAAAGGCAGTCACCGACACCAGCATAAGAACGAAAGTTGAGACAGAAGGTGCTGGAACTACATTGAGAAACAAAGGATGAAGTGGTTCGGTCACTTAAATAAGAATGCAACCAAACTCCACAGTATACAGAGCCTTCTACAACAGAACATCAGGAAAGACGGTGAGAGAAAGACCATGAAACAGGTGGATAGATGACATAGAAGAATCCTGTCAAAAAGCAAAAATAACTCGCCCAAGCCACTAGAGCAGCGCAAGACAACAACATGAAAAGCCAAGACACTGGACAACTATCCGGTAACAGTGTGAGGACAATAGAAGAAGAGGAAGAAGAAAGAAAAAAAAGTAACATTTTGGAAACTTGAGTGACTGCAGTGAAACTGTAACTGAAAAGAAAATGAAAATTGTGGCATATCTTTTACTGAACATCAACCACAGTAAACGAGCCGTTGATTTTTCTAGGCATAACTTAAACATTCAGTAGTTTGCCGATGCTTTCTGAGCGGTGAGGTCTACTTTTAATGGTCGTAAAAATCCAGATTATGCTGGAGGAAACAACTCTAGGGGACGTAGAATCATACACATACCTTGGTATCAACATAAACACAGAAAGAGGAACAAACAAAGATGTCAAGATAAGAATATAAAAAGCAATGGAAAACTGTATTGCATTGACTAAAATATAGAAGTCAAAGGAGATCAAAACAAACACAAAGCTGAGAATCTTTCAAGCAAATATGAAGTCAGTGCTGTTCTATGTCTCGAAACATGAAAGGACAACAAAAGAAACTATCAGAAAACTACAGACTTTCATAAATGGATGTTGCTGTAGAATTGAGGGAATAAAATGGTATGATAAG
Organism: Arion vulgaris; assembly: GCA_020796225.1. Lineage (NCBI taxonomy): Eukaryota > Metazoa > Mollusca > Gastropoda > Stylommatophora > Arionidae > Arion > Arion vulgaris. Next base: position 7,063,950 of record CM036765.1, read on the forward strand.
ATTATAAACGAGGAACTCAGAGAAAGAACTAAATAGATACCAGTGGATGACTAGAACATACATTGAGAAGACTGACCGGAAGCATTGCAAGACAGTCACCGTTTTGGAACCCAGAGGGAAAAAGGAGTAGGGGAAGGCCTAGACATACCTGGAGAAGAGAGCTCGAGGCTGATATTAAAAGGATAGGTAAAACATTGACAGAATTGGAAGGGAATGACAGGAGAGAGGAAGAGCTGGAAGAAGTTTACTGAAGACCTGTGCTCCCTTTGGGAGTTGAAAGGTGAAAAAGAAAAATCCATTGGAAAAAATGTGCATCCAAACTGCCCCCAGTGGTGTTTAAACCAAGTAATCTTGAGTTGTGATCGAGATCACGACCGTGTGTTGCCGGGGTCGACATAGGGAGCAAAGAATCGTAACACTGCGACCTACAAGGCATGTCGTAAGAGGCGACTGAGGTACGAGTATAGGGATGCTACCCTAGTAAATAAAAAACGTCACAGGAATCAGATGTGCTGGTCTACTTGTAGGCGCATAACTGGCACAACGTACGATCGCTCTTAAGCTTAGATCACATTCAAATCTCAAAGAGTGGTTAACAAGTGGTCGATATCGAACGTTCGAAGAAGATGAAGTAGAAGAAGAATATCCAGCTCACTACCGGAAAGTCACATACGCCCCCTTAAACTGTAACTAATGAAGAGAAATACGACAAAAATACGACACTCAGCGGCTCTTCTTTCTTTCTTCTTTTTTGCCGCTAGGCAATGATATGCTGTGGCATTGAGGAGTTTTAAGATGTCTGTAACTCCATCAACCCATCTTTTTCCTGGTCTGCCCCTTCCTCTTGATGATTCCATTTTCAGGTTGTACGCTCTTGCAACTGATGTATTCGGGCTCATTCTGACCAAGTGGTCAAACCATTTGAGTCTCTGTTTTTCAATAAATCTAACAGCAGGTGTTGTTCAGACTGTTCTTCTAATGTCCTCATTTCTTATATGGTCTCTTCTTGTTTTATTTACTGCTGTCCTTAAGCATCTCATTTTGCATGTGGTAATTTTCCTTTCTTGTTCTTTTGTCAATTCCCAGGTTTGGCACTGGTAGCACAGTGTTGGTATGAAGACTGCATTTAGAATCTGTCTTTTAGTCTCTACTGGAATTGCTGGGTGTTTCATGTTGGTATGTAATGTTATTGACTTGCTGGATTCTAGTTTCGATCTCTCTGTCCAGTCTACTATCAGATGTGAAGATACTTCAAAGGTATTTAAATTCTCTCACCTGCTTTAGCGTTTGGTAATTTATTTGTATGTTGATATCTTTATGTTCTCTGCTTATAGTCATGACTTAACGACTAAAGTAAATGTAGAAACAAGTAGCACAACTAGTGTATCTACAAATTGATCTTCATCAAGTGCAACAAAGTAAAGATAATAATAATTCAATATCTACCCTTCATAACGGTCCAAACAGATGGTGAAGCTATGGTCACAGGCTGAGCCACAGAATATAAACTTGCCATCACAACAATGTCCATTTTTCCCCACACCACGAGAGTTATAAAATGACACGAACCTCATAGACAGAAATGCTTCACCTTCTGTTAGCTGTAGAAGGATACATTTTAACAAAGTTATTCTCTAAACTCAAAGTTAGTTAGTTAGTTAGTTTATTCCTTTCGAGCCAAAGGCGGCACATAGGACAGAGGTTTTAGATCTCCATGTGATACGGTTCTTTGCTAGCAGTTGGAGATCTTGTATGGTTTTACATCCCAATAGTTTACTTTCTTGTTGGATGGTTCTTCGAAGAGTGGTCTTTGGTCTTCCACGTTTTCTTTTCCCAACTGGTGACCACATAAGGACTTGTCGATTTAGTCTCTTTTCGTCTGATCTAAGAATATGACCTAAATATTTCCACCTTCGTTTCCTTATAATATTTGATACGGGTTGTGGTGTGTTCTATCTCTCACTGTGTTGTTAGGAACGAAATCACTCCATTTGACTTTGTAACTCAAAGTAACTTTGTCTATATCTTCTTCTTCTTCAAACGCTCCATACGACCACTTGTTAACCACTCTTTGTGATTTGTATATGATCAGAGCCTAAAAGCGATTGTACGTTGTGCCAGTTATGCGCATACAAGTAGACCAGCACATCAGATTTCTGCGACACTTTTTATTTACTAGGGTAGCTTCCCTAGTCTCCTACCTCAGTCGTCTCTTACGGCTTGCTTATAGGCTGCAGTGTTACTTTTCTTTGATCCCCGTGAGAGCCCTGAGAACACACGTTCGCTATTTGTCTACATAAAACTGTTCTAATATTCTTAAATGAACAATGAACAGTGTGAACGACATTTTAGCTTTTATATATATAGATATATATACATTTATTGATTGATTGATTGATTGATTGATAGCACCATCATCATTGCACTTTGGTGAGTAGCTATGTCTGCTCCGATCTCTTTCTTACACAGGAAGATCTCAGCGACATTGCACTTTGGTGATCTATGTAGCTATGTCTGCTCCGATCTCTTTCTTACACAGGAAGATCTCAGCGACATTGCACTTTGGTGATCTATGTAGCGTATGCTGCTCCCGATCTCTTTCTTACACAGGAAGATCTCAGCGACATTGCACTTTGGTGAGTAGCTATGTCTGCTCCGATCTCTTTCTTACACAGGAAGATCTCAGCGGCAGTGCACGACCTCCATAGCACATGCGAGGGTCCCAATGTAATTTTGAAGATGGTGAAGATATTTATGTAGAATTTTAATTTTATCTTTTTATAAAATGAATTTTGCAATGGCAGTGGCTTTCCAGCCTGCTCTTCTCGATTCTGAACTGCCAATGGTTCTTTTACGCGCTCAAGTTAAACAAGGGACCTACGTTTTATCGTCGGTTTCCGATATGAATTAAATCTCAGCTTCAATGTGATCAGGATTTCTGGAAAAATATCCAGATGCTCCACGAGGAGTGAACCTGGTACTTTTGCACGAGAGACAAGCACATAAAAACCTCTATATATGACAAATTTCGTCTTTACAGACGGTCAATTGGCAAGTGCTTTACTGTGAGAACTTCTGAGTTTGCCTTATTTTCTTTCATTGCAACTCGTCCCTAAGTCTCTCGTGACTGTTGTTTTCCGTGTTGTGTCCGGGTCAAAAGCAAGGATAAAGTGTTCTCTCCATTTACGCCTAGCCTCGGCAGCTGATATGAGGTTTGTGCATTGCCTGTTTTGCACAAACCCTTCTATACCCACTGTTTTATCTAAAGGAAAGACAAGGTCCATACTTTGAAATCATGCAAGGTTTGCAGGAGATGTCAGAAGATGAAATGGAAAACACACATAATAATAAACTACCTTAGGGTCCCTCCCTCTGGATTTGTGGTCAAGGTTTACTCTTCTAGCCTTCTTCATAACCGTGCTGACCAACAGGGTAGTGAGGATTTTTTATCAGTGTTTACTTCCCTAGTCTTTAGCTCTCCCGAGTCCTCTCCACAAGGCAGTTGGTTTAACAGTTGCAGATGGTACCGTTTACTGTTGACATAGGTACCAGATAAAACTCTGATCTGTCGCCATATATATATATATACTCATTCATCAAATAGCTTATCCTGAACAGAATTTGCCACTCTAACCATTTTCGAATTTCTCTCTATCATAGGCCAGATGTCCCGCCTCTGCAGAAATCATGCTCAAACCATCAGTTACATCCTGAATCCTATATGTTATCACCATCAAGTAGCTTGTCCCTTCCGGAACCTGGCTCCCGTGATAGCAGTCCTGAAAAACTTTCTGTTCTGTGCAAGTTGACCGGGGTCAGTAGCAGTCATTCTCAGATCGCCAATGACATCTTGCACCCATCGTCTTCTAGCTCTCCCTCACATTCTTCGTGTAGGCACCATTATCTCCAAAATTATCATCTCTGTGCACTCGTGTCGTTGCTGTGTCCGAAATATTTAATTTTCCTTGATTTTGTGCTCTTTAATACCCAACTCTCTTTTATATCAACTTGTTGCAGAACAGAAACATTTGTTCTTTTCTCTGTCATTGATATTCTAAGTACTCTTCTGCAGCATTTGCATTCATTGGCATTACTGTTCTTCTCCTCCAGAAGAGAGAGAGAGAGAGAGAAAAGAAGAAAGAGAAAGGACAAAACAAGAATAACAAATAAATAGCAAACTTAATAGATAGATGTTTGCAGTAGATAAATAGATAGATGTTTGCAGTAGATAAATAGATAAATTAAATGATAGCCATGGAGACGAACTGGTGACAGAGAAGAGAAGAGGTGGAAATATCTATAATGAACTAAGTTAGATTGCTCGAGACAGATCTTCTTACATACTTATTCCTCTCTTCGCTCCTCGTGGAGCATAGGGCCTCAACAGTTGTTCTCCACTCTTCTCAGTCTCTGGCTATTTTCTTTATGGTCTCCCAGGATAGTCGAGAACTCTTCAGTTCCTCAAGAAGACTTCATCTCCAGGTCTGGTTAGGGCGTCCTCTTTTTCGTTTTCCTTGCGGTTTCCCCTCAAGTGCTTGTATAGTGACATTCAACTGCGTCTTCCGTAGGGTATTCCTGACCCATCGCCCTTATTTCCCCTTAACCTGGGTCATCATGAGTTCATGTCCGGTTCTTATCCACAGGTTTGTGTTTGCAACTCTGTCATACCATCTCAATCTGAGAATCCGCTGAAGACATCCGTTGATAAAGGTCTGAATATTTTTTGTATTTAACTTGGTGACTCGCCAAGTTAAGACATATCTGGTTGGAAGAAATGTTGTGATGCATTATGTTTCAAGGGGGAGTTAAGAGAAGAATAAATATACAGAATGTGATCACTTACGTGCAAGAAGCTACACAATAACAGACAATAGACCACAGTTCCGCACATGTTAAATGTAACCCAGGTCCGCCAACGTCTTCAGAAAATCGGTGAGTGGCTTTTAGTAAACTATGTTACTCACATAATCTGTAAAATATATATATAACATAAAATAAATATAACAGACAAGAAAGCAGTGGAAAAACATATATATGCTTTTGAATATAAGTGTTACAGAAGAGTTCTTTGTTTATCATGGACAGAGAGGAGAACAAATAGATCTATCCAGAAAGAACTCAAAATCAAAGAAAACTGGCTGATGCTACAAATAAGAAAGAAAATTGAGATATTTTGGACATATAAAAGAACATGAAGGGCTAGAAGACCATCATTGAAAGAGGCATACCGGCAAGAGAAGAAGAGAAGACCACGTAGAAGATGGATTCAAGATGTAACTGATAGTTTGAGCATGACGGCTGCAGTGGTGGGGCATCTGACCTATGAGAAATATAAATTCTGAAGGACTGTTGGGGTGGCTCAGTTCTACTCAGGACAAGCTATTTGATAATGACAATAATTTAAGCATGTATGTGCAAAAAATAGATTAGAAAGAGAATAGAAATGGAGAATAGTATATTCAATGAAATGAACTTCTTCTTTGCTATCGCTAATTTGTTGACTGTATCGTTAGACCCATTCTTTTGATGAAGTCGGCAGTTGTCTAAAGCTCATTGCTGTTGCCATGTAGTTTCGAATATGTTTTTCTTCTTAATCTACGAAAGCTTGTTAAAACACTATCAACTACTTCTTAAACCACTCTTCGTTTGCTTGTATTGACCGTGTGTTGCCAAGGCTCGCAAGGGGAGAAAAGAATAGTCACACTGCGACCTACAAGACATGTCGTTTGAGGTGTCTGATGTAGGTATTTGGGAGCTACCCTACTAATAAAAAACCTCGCAGAAACCGGATGTGCTGGCATACTTGCAGGCACATAATAGGCACAATGTATAATTGGTCTTAAGCTCGGATCAAATACAAATCACAAAGATTTGTTGGTTGTAAGTGGTCGTTATGGAGCGTTTGAAGAAGAAGTTTACTCGTATGTGATCTGAGCCTGAGAGCGATTGTACATTGTGCCAGTTATGCGCCTACAAGTAGTACAGCACATCCAATTTGTTAACGTTTTTATTTACTAGTGCAGCTTCTCTAGACCCTACCTTAGTTACCTCTTACGACATGCCTTATAGGTGGCAGTGTTACTATTCTTTGCTCCCCTTGCAAGCCCTGGCAACACACTGGAGTAGTTTTAATTTAGTGTTGTGTTGTAAGGTCAGCATCCTTTTCTAAGTGGGACATTCAGGGGACAGTTTTGCAGGACATTTTTTGATTTTATCAAGAATTTAGACCGAACAAGTTACTTTTCATCTTTCAACTCCCAACGGAGCATAGGTCTTCAACAAACTTCTTCCAGCTCTTCCTCTCTCTTACCATCCCTTTCAATTCTGTCCATGTTTTACCTATCTTTTCATATTACTCTCCAGCTCTCTTCTCCATGTATGTCTAGGCTTCCCCTACTCCCTTTCCCTGCGGGTTCAAAATATTGACTGTCGTCAATGCTTCCGGTCAGTCTTCTCAATGTGTGTCCTATCCATCACCAGCGTCTCTTCATTAGCTCTTTCTCCACTGGTATCTGCTTAATTCTTTCTCTGAGTTCCTCGTTTGTAATCTTATCATACCATTTCGGTCCCTCTATCTACGTAAGCACCATTTATGATGGTATGTAGTTTTCTGGTGGTTTCTTTTGTTCTCTTCCATGTTGTCCTAGCTATAGAACAGTACTGACTTCACATTTGCTTGAAACATTATCAGCTTTATGTTTGTTTTGATCTCCTTTGACTTCCATATTTTAGTCAATGCAATACAGTTTTCCATTGCTTTTTCTATTCTTATCTTGACATCTTTGTTTGTTCCTCCTTCTGTGTCTATGTTGCTACCAAGGTATGTGTATGATTCTACATCATGTAGAACTGTTTCCTCCAGCATAATCTGGTTTAGATTTACAGCATTTATTCTCATTATCTTGTTCTTATTCCTTCGTATTAGCAAGTTACTAATATTTAATAAATATCAATCACATTTTATGTAGCCTTTTCAGATCATGGGATGTGAAGTGCCCGACGTGTGAAGTGCCCGACGTGTGAAGTGCCCGACGTGTGAAGTGCCCGACATGTGAAGTGCCAGACATGTGAAGTGCCCGACATGTGAAGTGCCCGACATGTGAAGTGCCCGACGTGTGAAGTGCCCGACGTGTGAAGTGCCCGACGTGTGAAGTGCCCGACATGTGAAGTGCCCGATATGTGAAATGTCCGACATGTGAGGCAAAACAGGATTAGAAAGAAGATTGGTTGATTTATTGATAGGAACATCATCATTGCACTTCGGTGAGTAACCATGTGTTCTCCGATTTCTTACTTACACGGGAAGATCTCTGCTGCAGTATACGCACTCCGTAGCACCGGCGAGGGTCCCCGATGTAATTTTGAAAATGTTGAAGATATTTTGTAGGAATTTTATTTATAATATTTTCTAATGAATTTTGCATTGACAGCAGCTTTCCAGCCTGCTATTCTCGATTTTGAACTGCCAAGGGTTCTTTTACGTGCTCAAATTGAACATGAAATTGAAATTTGTGTCGTCCGTCTCCGATAGAACTAGGAATTCGATCTCATCTACACTGAGATCAGGGATCTCTTGAAAAATATAAAGATGGCTCCCCGAGGGACCTTTGGTACCTTTGGCACGAGAGACGAGCATCTAACATCAACGCCACAGAGACACCTAGAGAAAAAGAAAGATAATAAAGAAAGACAATACAGAAAAAAAAACACGCATATCCTAGTTGATTCAACTGTCAAGGAATTAGAGCAATTAAGTAATCTGCTCATTTGACACGTAATTAACATGTCACATGTACATCGATGTCACACCAGGTCACTATCTGAGCCAGTTAAAACAACACATGAGAGCTTTCGATTACTAATTGAATCTAAATTATAATTAGCAAAGTATGGTCTCCTTCCAGTGTCATCATTCTAAAATGATCTATCTATATCCTCTTTGTGTGCCGATTGATACATAAGGCTTTCACAAGAGACTTCCACTGTTGCCGTTCTGCTGCCCTACTATCAACCGTCTCCCACGTCAGGTCACACTCCTTCAACTCTCTCTCTGCAGTTCTTCTCCATGTTTCCTTTGGACGTCCAGACCTTTCTTCCATCCGAGACCATCTGAGAGCTGTCCTGGACAATGTCCTGACTGACATACAACATACATGTCAAGTCCACCTCCATCTTCGTCTTTTAATGATGGTCTCCAAAGACGTACATTCTCCTTGTTTCCAAAGCTCCTCATTTGTTCTAAAATAATATTAATAGCAATATTGTTCACACTCAGGCTTAGAATTGGACACCTCGTTCTCAGAGCACACATCCATAGAACTGGTCTCAGGGACACGGCTGCCTGCACATGCGGAGCACTAAATCAGTCCCCAGATCACATCCTGCAAGACTGCCCCAGCCTGAGCAGTTTGAGAATGGAAATCTGGCGAATAGAAACAACCCTTCAAAACAAACTATAGTGGACCGGTGAAGACCTCAAGCGCATCGCCCTGTTTATGACACATACCAGAGTAGTCACATAGCAGAAGTTAATCACAGAAGAAGAAGAAGACGTTTCCACTCCAATGATCATATCATCCACTTCCGGTTTGTTTTCTTCTCTATCTATCAAGATCTCAAGTTGAAGTATTGACTTCATTCCACTGAGTTTTACCTCATATAGCTCGGTCCCTATCCGTAGAAATGGCCCACAATCTGCCGATAGCATTGCACAAAGCACGCACACCGTAGCTCTGGCAACAACCATATAAATAATATAATTCCTCTCGTACCGTTATACGTTACATAGGGCCTGCAAGTAATTTCTCCATACCGATCTATCCTGGGTAACTTGCTCAATCTCCTGCATGGAACTGAGACCGATATTTCTTTCCTCTCTCAGCAAAGTTCGTTTCAGGATCTTCCTAGGTTGTTCTCTCTTTCTTGAACCTTTTGCAGCCCACTTCAATGCCTGCTTTGATATTCGTTGATCATTTCTCCTCAAGTGTGTCCAACATATCTCCATCTTCTCTTTCCTTCAACAGTTGTCACTAGTGTTTGATCAGACATTTCTCTGATTTCATCACTTCTCCTGAATTTGTTCCATTTTATATTCATTATTTTTAGTAGATATCTATTTTCAAATGCATTTAACTTGCTTTCTATATCTTTAGTCATTTTCCATCTCTCGCTGGCTGGCATATGTTAGGATTGATACAATATTTGAATGTGGGGACTGCCTAGAGTAGTTGATAGTAGCTCGGCCTGCTAGCTGTGAGACGCCTCATAGTTCGGTTCAACCTACTATCCGGCATTTGTTCGAGTCCCTGGTCTTACTCAGGACGATAACATGAGTACCTCTGAAGTCGGAGAAAATCTGCCTGTATGGCGAGGAATACTAATTACGAGTACATTGAGCACACGGCTGCCAGTGTAAAGTAATTTACAATGTGTGCACGCTGCTGCCATTGTAAGAAATTGGAAAAACAGATGTTCACGCAAAAATCAGTTTCAGAGATGGAACTTCGTCTGAGTTGAAAGCGGACGAAAGAAAAAAAAAAAAAATAAAATATTTGAATTGAAGATTCGTAATTTGGTTTTAATACTATATAGCTTGCAGTTACACATTTTATTTAGACTTTTAAAAGCTGATGCAGCTTTGCCAATTCGTATCATAATTTCTTTTTAACATTTCCTGTGCAATCAAAATTGTTACCTAAATGGTGAACTGCTCTGTTTTTTTTATCATTTTAGATTCAGGGTGATATCTGCATTACTTGCCATAGATGTCTTCATTATAACTACTCTTCTATCTGTTCCAAGCCATCTCACCTCACTTAACCCCAGTATGTCCAGCTCGTATCTCTTCATTTCTTCTGCAATTTGGGCTGATTTTGTAGCCGTGACCATCGTTCTCACATTCCAAAATTCAATTTTAGTGAGTGTTTTTGAGCCAAGCAATGTACGAGTCGGGTTGCTGACATCCATAAAGCAGCTTTCATCAGCAACCGTCATTGATGCACTAGGTGTACAGCACACCACCTGGCTGGTCGGTTTACCGGTATGGCGTCCTGTCTTGCTAGTTTCTGTAGCTCTTTCAATTTCCTGTGATGAGGTAGCTGGCCTCACGCACAAGTCCTCCCCCTTTTTCATC